>JANSJX010000295.1:0-37179 GCA_026168455.1 Theocolax elegans | reverse complement strand
TTTTAGCTGAAAATATTGTAAATGATCTGAAAAATCTACCATCGATTGGTTCGCGAAAAATAACATTAATTCAATTCGCGACAAAGTTGCGAAATGCTGTCATTGCTTTTAAATCTTTAGATTTGATAGGTTATTACATAGTCCCGATATAAGTAGACTTATTGGTTAATTATGTTTAAGTTAAATATTTGTAAAGAGTTGCCATGGAATTCGTATATTTTATATTTTATTTTAATCGTTACTTTAAAATTGAACAATGATAATATAAAATTGAATGAAAATGATGTTCTTCAAGCTCTCGCCTATGCCGTGCTGTGCCGGGAAAATAGTAGCATTTTTGATTTCGGAAAGTTGTTAATCTCGAGAATATGCCGTACACTGCCGGGAGAACTTGTTTCTCAAAAGTGGATTCTCTCGGGACTACGATTTTCTTTGCGAAAAGGCTACGGATTTTCGAAATCAGATTATGGACTGGATATACAGTCATAGAATTTTGTTTACACGAATAAACAAAATTAACGACTACTCGAATAGTCGATACCGCACTTTGAGTTGCGAGACCACGAGAGTTTGGAGGGGCAGTATGACCCGCGATAGCGGAGAAATTCGTAGAAAATTAGGCGCAAGAGGAGAATACGTGTATAAAAAGTGCGTGTATTAGCGCGTGGAGGTTCAGTTCTTTGGCTACTCTAATATAGGTAATGTCATTCTCTTTTTAAGAAAATAAATTGAATTTTATTCGACATTAACCGTCTTACCTTTTTTATATTTATTATTTAAATATTTTAATCCAGCCCATTGAATAACAATGTTCTTTGGACGAGAATGGAGTACTGGACAGAATTCGCGAATTTGGACTCAGCGATATCGGGACAATCGCGCAATTGAAAGAAAGAATTGTTAGATTCGAGTCGCGTACGTATTCAGCCAAGCTCGATGTTCCGTGGGATAAAGGATGGGACGTTCTCGGTACCGGACTTCCTACAGGAATCTACGAAACCTGTAACACATGTTTTTATTATTTTTTGCGTCGACTTCTATTCTGTTTGTCGATAATCAAGCTACTTGGGGTAAAAGTATTTTTAATGAAAAATTCAGAAAATTTTACAAAAAAAGTCATATGTATGTTTTAATGAAAAATGCATCCCCTGGGAGCTACAAATTCATGAAAATGGGCATAGAATGCAAAAAGTGCTAACATGTCAATTTTGACTCTCTGTAACTTAAAATAATGGCCCTGAAATAATTTGAAAAATTCAAGAGAACTACTGAATATCTCTAAAACGTATTCACACAGTTATACCCATACATATATATATATATATGTATACAAATATATGTGTGTTCGTACAGTATTTGTAATTTTTTCGCATGTTAAATCTAATGCCACAAGATTTTTGTCAATGTTGCCAACTTAAATTTAAGAAAAAAAATTTAGCCCGCGAAATACGACCTTCTCCAACCGGCCACTGAGATACGACCTTTTCTAGCCGGACGCTGAGGTACGACCTTTTCTAACCGGCCGCTGAGATACGACCTTTTCTAAAAGGACGCTGAGATACGTCCTTTTCGAACTGGCCGCTGAGATACGACCCTTTTATTCGGAAGCGACAATATAACATGACGTGTAATCACGTGATTATTACATGATTACACGTAACATTATATATATGATAATTGAGTGATTTTCTGAATTCGTGGTACAAAGTGGTCGCGAAATAGAGAATATGTCCCATTAGTCTCTACATTATTAATTTTCATGGTTCAGGGTGGTTTTTTCAATAATGTGTGGATTACAGGTCAGACTTATTAAAAAAAATCTATATTTTTGAAACAGCTGCGGTGGTGGCCGCTGTATTCGTTGATGTGGATGTGTGCTGGTAAGTGTGGATGGTTGGATATGGATGTGTGAGCATGTGCATGAGATACAGAGTTCAAATATACCCATCTTTTTTAATCATGTTTG
This sequence comes from Theocolax elegans, assembly GCA_026168455.1. Classification (NCBI taxonomy): domain Eukaryota; kingdom Metazoa; phylum Arthropoda; class Insecta; order Hymenoptera; family Cerocephalidae; genus Theocolax; species Theocolax elegans. The sequence goes on along the minus strand of JANSJX010000295.1, from coordinate 35,213 downwards.
TGATTATATACGCTGATATATATATATATATATATACACTACCGGTCAATTGCTTTTGCCCACTTCGACTCAATTTTACCCGTTACAAAAAGTATCATAACTTGGGTAAAAATTGAGATAAATAATCGTTCGACAGCTCATTTAAAAGCTTGAAGCAAGGGTTTTTTAATTGTTTACCGTGCCTATTTAAATTTTTTGTTTTTTAATGTTTTTAACATAAAAATCAAAATGTATAAAATTCGGATTTTCTTGTTCGTCTTCATTTTAAAACTGCACTTCAACCAAACATCGGAAAATAATTTTATAAAAAAATTGAAAAGCTTGAATCAAGAGCTTTCGAACGCACTATATTAACATTGTTTTAAAGTCTTTTACGTTTTGACTGGTGGTTTTCTTTTTAAACACGTCTTTTCTTCAACTTTATGTATCTCGGAAGGATTAAATTTAAAAAAAAAAATGTCTAGGAGAAAAAATGTTTGATTTTATCTTAAGATTATGTACAAATTTTTTCAGATTGTTTAGAATTTTTTTTTTTAAATTGATAAATGAATTGATTATAAAGAATTTTCTAAACTATATATAACTATATAGTTTTTAATTTCGAAAAAGGTTTTTCGTAATTAATTTATTTAAAATAATGTTTTAAATTGTATTATTTTTCACTACCATGGACACCTTAGAAATTAAACAGATTCACACAACACCTTGGAGGTACTGTTATAGTGCATTGGGTTTATACCAAAATTTAATTTTTTTTTAAATACGATTATAATTAATAAATAAAAGTTTTTACCAAAATTCAGTGTAGTGAAATCAGAATAAAAATAATAAAAAAATAGAGACATATTATAAATGTTAATGAAAAATTAACTTACCAAAAATAGTAAAGTGCATATACTTACTAAATTGTAGTATTTAGTAACAACTTATTAAAATTTTGGATTATTTTAAACGGTTATAAATAGAACTTCACCTCCTAAAATTAATTTATTTAATGACGAACGATCATCGCCAAAAGTTCTATGTCATTAATATTTTGTACTTTTAGAGTAATAAAACTTTCTTCTTAAATAAATAAATTTTTGTATTAATTTATAGAACTATTTATAACATTTTAGCGGCATATAAATAAAAACCTGTTTCTTCCATTTCTCCCGTAATTCGTAATTTGCACCCTCTTTCAAAATTTGCGTTTTAATCCATAATTATATCCAATTCATTTTTCCTTTACTTACAGAGCCCATATATTTATTTTGATTATTATAATCAAATTCATTCCTTAAAAAACCATCTGTTTCTAATAAATACATACATGTTTATTTAAAATATTGTTTTATTTTATATAAATATACGTAATCTACTCACTTATATATCCATACAATTTTGAAATTTTAATTTAAAAAATATTTAAATTAAATGCTCCTAAATTAATAATTTTTGAAAATCTTTTTAAATGTAATTCGTATTTTATATTTCCACTGTTAAAATTTGAATTTTCTTTTTCCATTACTGTTTATAATAGAATTATCTTAAAAATACAATAATTAATGTATTTAATTTTTAACTTATTGTATATTTCACATATGGATATTTGAAAAAGTGTATGTTATACTTTATTATTTTTTTTTTTATTCTTGATTTTGTGCCCTCTTTTTTCCTGGCACTTCCTACCGTTTATCCCCTGGGGGACTTTAACGGTGTCCACCTACCACCTATGTGTGGGTGCTTTTATCCCTCTTTTAAAAACCACACCATCTCGCCTTCGCCCGGGGTTATGCCCGTGGATGAGGGAAACCTGTGAAGCAGGGAAAACCTCACCCGAGATGGCCGGTGTATTCGAAACATTCTTTTTGGGTGTCAAAGTCACATTGCGTAGGCCTTGACACCGAAACCGAATGTTTCACACCTCCCGCTCACGTTGTGAAGTGTGAAAAACCTAACCGATCCCAAAAGTCGCACAAGAATGGTGTCACCCATTCAAGTGCCAACCGCACTCAGTGCTGCTTAACTTTCGTGATCGGCCGAGGTGCGTCTCCGCCACTCCGCCACCGCGTCGGTCTATGTTATACTTGATTAATATTTATTTTATCTTCGAAAAATTGTGCATTTTTTTTAAAACATTACATTAAATTGTGGTCCGTTTTTATTATTGAGTACACGTTTAAAAAATTTTATGAGTTTTATCAGAAATGAGTAAACTAATGCACATTCTTTTAAGTTATATTCACAACTTTTTTTTGCGCACGGAAAAAATACATATATTATCTATTCTTGAAAAAACAATTTTAAATATATATATATTATATATATATATATATATATATATATATATATATATATATATATATATATAATATATATATATATATTAAATAAACATTCCGCCGCACACACACACAAACACACACAAACACACACGCACATATATATATATAGGCTATTTCACGTCAAGTGGTACGATGAAAATTTTAAATCGCTCCAAAATTTGAGAACAGGCTGGAAATATCTTCCAGAAGATAGAAAAAAATTTTAAGTGTTAAAAATAATTTGCCTAAGAGTTATTCCACCATAATGAATGGAAATTTTTCAATTTTTTAGAAAAATTACTATTTTCAAAGCCATTTATCTCAAAATCTATTGATTTTTTTGAAAAAACATTATAAACAACTTTTGTTCAAAATAATCTTTAGAACTTATCTACCTGGGTTACAATTCTTAATTTTAAAATCTCGAAGAGATATAACGCTCGGAAATATTGAATATCAAAAAGGCGACCACGCCATAATCGATTTTGATCTAACACCGCTTAAAAGATCACATTTTTCGAGAGCTTTCGAATGGCGGTGGTTAGTCTATTGGCCAAGACCGCTGTTGTAAGTTATGCCTCATAAACATCATAAAATCACTAATTTTCATGTATTTTAGGGCATAACACACATACACGCGCACACACACACACCCACACGCACACGCACACGTGCGCACACATATACACATACATATATATATAAAACATATATAAATATACAACATATATATATAACATATATATATATATTACATTATATATATATATACAGGGTTTCCCATTTGAAATAACGGATGAGAATATCTCAAAAAACATTGGAGATAGAAAAAAACTTTCTATACAAAAGTTGTAGGGTTTTTAAGGGGCTAACTGACGGTGATATTAACCATAACATGAGGTCAAGGGTTAAGGTCATTTGAAGGACAAAATGTTTTTTTGAAATAGTAATCACTATTTTTGACCTCGGAAATGGAACAGGCGGGAAATTTTACGTTTAGTCTGATCTTGGCCAAGGTTTTGGCCAAGGTCATGGTCAGGATCAAAACAGTAAACGCGTACAGACCTTACGAAAAAAGCCAACCCTATAAAAATATTGAGCTGCAAGAACTGTAGGGTTACAGGAAAGCCAGCTGACGGTATCCTTGACCGTAACCCCACAAATGAAATCCAAGCTGGTCAAATCTGGAGATCTCGGACACCATTCTTCAAATCCAACATGTCCTATCCATCGATTAGTGAATCTGACGTTCAGATAGTCACGAACTATTCTGGCAAAATGAACAGGTGCACCATCGTGCTGAAACCACATGCGTTGTCTTATGTGCAGATCAACATTTTCAAGTAAGACCGGTAAATCATTTCTCAAAAACCGTAAATAGTTGTGGCGATTTATATGTCTTTCGAAGAAATACGGACCAATTAAGTGTCCATTTATAATACCGCACCACACAGTCAAACTCCAACGTTGCTGATGATTCACTTGTTGAAGCCAATGTGGATTTTCGACAGACCTGTAATGGCAATTGTGCCTGTTAAGTTGACCAGTATTATGAAAAGTAGCTTCATCACTAAATAGGACGTTATTTAAAATTTCTGGATCTCCTTGTATTATCATTTGTGCCCACACACAAAACTGGCGCCTTCGTTCAAAGTCCCCAGCAAGTAACTGTTGTGTCAATGTTACGTGGTAAGGATGGAATCTGTGAACTCTCAGAATTCGGTGCACCGTGGATTTTGGAATACCTAATTGTCTTGCAATTGCTCGAGTAATAATGTGGGAGTCAATTGCTACCAAACCTAATAGTGCAAGCACATGTGGATGATCCCTTTCTGGTACATTATTTCTCCGTCTTTCTCACGGACCAAGTGGTCGTTGTCGTTGACGCTCTACAAGTCTCGCAATGGTACGATCGTTTGGGTGTCTTCTATTATGAAAACGATTACGGTATATTCTTGCTGCTTGAGCATAATTACCATGGCATTCTCCAAGCGCAAGAATAATATCTACTATTTCATTGGAGGTATAATCAGGCATTATGTACTAAGGGGCTGACGGATGAATGATCTTATTTCAATCAGGTCAACTAAAGCAAAGGTTGTGAATTATGCACTTACAGTATGTTCTTACTTTTTTAGTTTTTACACTTAAAGCAAAGTAGCTACTAAATAATTTTTGTATAATTTCGCAAAAAAAATTTTACGATTTTACACACACATACACACATACACACACACACACACACACACACACACACACACCACACACACAGAGGGATTAGAAACTCGCCACGTCCACGTCGTTAATCCTGGGTAAGGCTGAGAGCGAGTGATGGTCGAGATCTTAAAATTCCTAGCATGACCTTGACCTTTGTCCTTGAGGTGACGGTCAAGGATACCGTCAGTTGGCTTTCTTGCAACCCTACAGCTCCTGCATCTCGATATTTTTATAGGGTTGGCATTTTTCGTAAGGTCTGTACGCGTTTACGGTTTTGATCCTGACCATGACTTTGACCATAACCTTGGCCAAGATCCATTTCCGAGGTCAAAAGTAGTGATTCCTATTTGAAAAAAACATTTTGTCCTTCAAATGACCTTAACCCTTGACCTCAGGTTATAGTTAATATCACCGTCAGTTGGCCCCTTAAAAACCCTACAACTTTTGTATAGAAAGTTCGTTTCTATCTCCAATATTTTTTGAGATATTCTCATCCGTTATTTAAAATAGGACACCCTGTATATATATAAAACATATACATAAAACATATATATATATATATGTTGAATCCTGAATTCTTAGACACGGCGGCGGCGGCGGCGGCGGCGAAATATTTATATATTATAGATATATATGTTGCGGGATTTCTATATACAGGGGATAACGGACCCGAATTGCAGGCTAATACACATTTGAATTCTAAATGTTAAAACCATCATGTGGGTGTGGGTGGATATGCATGTGAAACGTGAAATGTGAGTGCATGACGTTCGGTGGGTAGGGGCGAGTGTCCTTAACCTAAAATATCTTGTAAACTAAAAGGAGTATCGCAGCGGCCGACGTCGGCAAGACGAAAATCATAATCCCAAATGACGAATTCCACGAAACTAAACAGTCGAGCCGCCGAACATTTTCAAAACCTAATGGTTATTTATTAACAGCTACCTTCAAGCCAAATTATCGCCAACTTTTAAACGTTACTGCAGTGCTGGCAACAAAAATTATTTTTATTTCGCCGATTCTCGCTCAAAAAAGTATCGAATCGACAAGAATCGAGGTATAAAAGAATCGACAAAATAATCGATTCTTCGGAAAAAGAATCGGTCGATTCCTGAAAATTCGAGTAGCATCGCAGATCCCTAGTCATTTGTGTCTCGTTGAAACAGCTCATTTCTTAAACTACTTTTAAATTCGTTTAGCATGGCATGCCAAAAACAAATTCATTCATAGTATTTATAATTTTATGCTAGATAGTTGAGGTTAGAAAGACTAACGCACCTAAATGCTAAGGTGCCAATAACGTACTCCCAAATAATGGGAAGTAACGTGACCGCGAAAGGGTATAGTACCTATTACAAATCTGACACAGCATTCAGCAATCTTTGAAGTTTAAGATCATGAGTGGCATCAAGATCATGATACACTGCGCACATATAGCTAAAATGAGGAAAGATAAGGGTTTCAACTAAAAGTTTCCGCATCTCACGCGTTAGTCTGCCCGAATTAAATTTAAGAATTCGCAAAGTGTTGTGAACACGCATGGAAATGTACCTAACTTGCTTGTCCCAATATAAGGTGGGGAGAAAGCCAAAGGCCCAAACTGAGAACCTCAGTTAAATATTGAATGGGTATACCATCAACAGCAACGTGGCTAAGTTGGCTAATATTTAAAGAACTAACGAAATGCTGACCTGCCTAACAGAATAGCTTTAGTTTTTTGAGCATTCAGCAGTAGCCCATTTGAAGATGCTCAGTTACAAACCGCCTCAATATCCCGTTGGATCAGTTCAATCCCATGAGCTATTTCACTTGGAACAAAATGAGCATAGATCTAAGTGTCATCAGCGGAAAATCATAAATTTAGATGAAGTCAAGACGTTGAGTAAATCATTAATAAAATAGAAAAAGTATAGGACCCAAGACACTAGAACGAGTTTTTCCTCCATTAGATAGATTGCCCATGCCATTTGTGACTACCGGCGACAGTCGTTGTATAGTCTATGCATCTAGGAGTCCTTACCAACACAGCCTTCACACTCACTTCTAGCCGACAGGAGGCGCCACAGCCGTCCGCATCTGAGGTCGGGCCCTAATCGGCCCCTCCCGAGACGGCAGGAGTTAGTACAACACGCAACCCCAGCGCGACTACTAACCTGTAAAAGTATTTTCGCTCTCAGTCACGCGATTCTGTAATAAAGTGTAACGGACAAACTAAAACTTGTAAACTCGTTATTTCTTCACTTGTTTCTCCGCTCAACCCCAAGCAGTCGTGCAAGTAACTAAAAAACCACTTTAATAATCCTTCGAGCCGAGATACACCGACATAGCGGAGAAGCAGACAGAGGGAACGTCTTCAGGAGCACCAACGCAGAGGACTCGACATCGCCACATCCCCTGAGCAGCAGGAATTGAGCTATGTTGAGCTCAACGTGAAAGCCGAGACCACGCTGGAGAACCCTTCGACGCCAACCCAGTACAACCAGGACGAGCAGCCGAGCAGCCGAGTAAGGTAGATTCGAGTACAATAAGAATACACGCGCCACGCGCCTCGCATTACTAGGCGGTGTCCCCCGCCGCGCGCTCTCCTTGAACCACTGGTTGGCGTACCCACGATGCGCGGGCTCCCATTGATTGGCGGTGGCGTATCCACGCCGCCCGACTCTCTTTTGACGGTGGTGGCGGTCCCCGAGCGACCGATCTACATGACAGCGCGGCGGCGTTCCCACGCCATCCGCTCTGTTTGACGGTGGTGGCGTCCCCACGCCGTGCGCTCTCGCGTGGTATTCAGTGCCTCACGACCTACATCCAGTGGTTGCAGCCTGAACGACACGATGCATGCCGGTCCCAAGCTCCAATCTAATATTGCCATTGTTATCACTCGCTGGAGGAGCAAACGAGTCGCCTTCTGCGCCGACGTAAAAATGATGTTTTGGCAAGTCTGGGTCAAACCCGAACACACGCACCTACAGCGAATTCTTTGGAGTCCGAACCCGGAGATCCCCGCCACCCACTACGCCCTTCTCACCGTCACCTACGGGCAAGCCAGCGCGCCATATCTTGTCATAAGTACGCTGAAGCAACTCTGCCAGGACGAAGGAGCCAATCTCCCTGAAGCCGTTGACGCGGTCAACAGGGAACTGTACGTAGATGACTTCCTCAGCGGAGCAGACGACCTCGAATCAGCACGTCGTCGGCGTGATCAACTAATCGCTCTTCTCAAAGCAGGTGGCTTCACACTCAAGAAATGGGTCTCGAACAGCCCCGATCTCTTGGAGGACATCCCAATCGAGGATAGACTCCGACCAACATGGCTACAGTTTTCAACGGACGGTCCGGTTAACGAACTGGGGATCTCCTGGAATCCAGTTCAGGATTGTTTCAGATTCACATCGCCCACTGTTGCATCCACGGCCACGCTCACCAAGAGGACAATCCTTGCCGGACTAGCCAGGATATTCGATCCCACCGGATGGATGGCTCCAATCACTGTAGTCGCCAAGATGCTGATTCAAGACCTATGGCGCGCGAAGCTGGACTGGGACACCAAAGTCCCCGAGCCTTGGGCTGGAAAATGGAGAGCTTTCCAGAGTGACCTAAACGGCGTCAGTCGCATCACCATCCCACGCTGACCCAACACTCTGGCGCACGGAGAATCCAGCTACACGCGTTCGCCGTCGCCGACGCAAGTAGACGAGCCATGGCTACCGCACTCTACTGCAGGACCTCCGACCACAACGGCAAAAACGTCACGACACGACTCATTTCTCAAAAACCGTAAATAGTTGTGGCGATTTATATGTCTTTCGAAGAAATACGACCAATTAAGTGTCCATTTATAATACCGCACCACACAGTCAAACTCCAACGTTGCTGATGATTCACTTGTTGAAGCCAATGTGGATTTTCGACAGACCTGTAATGGCAATTGTGCCTGTTAAGTTGACCAGTATTATGAAAAGTAGCTTCATCACTAAATAGGACGTTATTTAAAATTTCTGGATCTCCTTGTATTATCATTTGTGCCCACACACAAAACTGGCGCCTTCGTTCAAAGTCCCCAGCAAGTAACTGTTGTGTCAATGTTACGTGGTAAGGATGGAATCTGTGAACTCTCAGAATTCGGTGCACCGTGGATTTTGGAATACCTAATTGTCTTGCAATTGCTCGAGTAATAATGTGGGAGTCAATTGCTACCAAACCTAATAGTGCAAGCACATGTGGATGATCCCTTTCTGGTACATTATTTCTCCGTCTTTCTCACGGACCAAGTGGTCGTTGTCGTTGACGCTCTACAAGTCTCGCAATGGTACGATCGTTTGGGTGTCTTCTATTATGAAAACGATTACGGTATATTCTTGCTGCTTGAGCATAATTACCATGGCATTCTCCAAGCGCAAGAATAATATCTACTATTTCATTGGAGGTATAATCAGGCATTATGTACTAAGGGGCTGACGGATGAATGATCTTATTTCAATCAGGTCAACTAAAGCAAAGGTTGTGAATTATGCACTTACAGTATGTTCTTACTTTTTTAGTTTTTTACACTTAAAGCAAAGTAGCTACTAAATAATTTTTGTATAATTTCGCAAAAAAATTTTACGATTTTACACACACATACACACATACACACACACACACACACACACACACACACACACACACACAGAGGGATTAGAAACTCGCCACGTCCACGTCGTTAATCCTGGGTAAGGCTGAGAGCGAGTGATGGTCGAGATCTTAAAATTCCTAGCATGACCTTGACCTTTGTCCTTGAGGTGACGGTCAAGGATACCGTCAGTTGGCTTTCTTGCAACCCTACAGCTCCTGCATCTCGATATTTTTATAGGGTTGGCATTTTTCGTAAGGTCTGTACGCGTTTACGGTTTTGATCCTGACCATGACTTTGACCATAACCTTGGCCAAGATCCATTTCCGAGGTCAAAAGTAGTGATTCCTATTTGAAAAAACATTTTGTCCTTCAAATGACCTTAACCCTTGACCTCAGGTTATAGTTAATATCACCGTCAGTTGGCCCCTTAAAAACCCTACAACTTTTGTATAGAAAGTTCGTTTCTATCTCCAATATTTTTTGAGATATTCTCATCCGTTATTTAAATAGGACACCCTGTATATATATAAAACATATACATAAAACATATATATATATATATGTTGAATCCTGAATTCTTAGACACGGCGGCGGCGGCGGCGGCGGCGAAATATTTATATATTATAGATATATATGTTGCGGGATTTCTATATACAGGGGATAACGGACCCGAATTGCAGGCTAATACACATTTGAATTCTAAATGTTAAAACCATCATGTGGGTGTGGGTGGATATGCATGTGAAACGTGAAATGTGAGTGCATGACGTTCGGTGGGTAGGGGCGAGTGTCCTTAACCTAAAATATCTTGTAAACTAAAAGGAGTATCGCAGCGGCCGACGTCGGCAAGACGAAAATCATAATCCCAAATGACGAATTCCACGAAACTAAACAGTCGAGCCGCCGAACATTTTCAAAACCTAATGGTTATTTATTAACAGCTACCTTCAAGCCAAATTATCGCCAACTTTTAAAAGTTACTGCAGTGCTGGCAACAAAAATTATTTTTATTTCGCCGATTCTCGCTCAAAAAAGTATCGAATCGACAAGAATCGAGGTATAAAAGAATCGACAAAATAATCGATTCTTCGGAAAAAGAATCGGTCGATTCCTGAAAATTCGAGTAGCATCGCAGATCCCTAGTCATTTGTGTCTCGTTGAAACAGCTCATTTCTTAAACTACTTTTAAATTCGTTTAGCATGGCATGCCAAAAACAAATTCATTCATAGTATTTATAATTTTATGCTAGATAGTTGAGGTTAGAAAGACTAACGCACCTAAATGCTAAGGTGCCAATAACGTACTCCCAAATAATGGGAAGTAACGTGACCGCGAAAGGGTATAGTACCTATTACAAATCTGACACAAGCATTCAGCAATCTTTGAAGTTTAAGATCATGAGTGGCATCAAGATCATGATACACTGCGCACATATAGCTAAAATGAGGAAAGATAAGGGTTTCAACTAAAAGTTTCCGCATCTCACGCGTTAGTCTGCCCGAATTAAATTTAAGAATTCGCAAAGTGTTGTGAACACGCATGGAAATGTACCTAACTTGCTTGTCCCAATATAAGGTGGGAGAAAGCCAAAGGCCCAAACTGAGAACCTCAGTTAAATATTGAATGGGTATACCATCAACAGCAACGTGGCTAAGTTGGCTAATATTTAAAGAACTAACGAAATGCTGACTGCCTAACAGAATAGCTTTAGTTTTTTGAGCATTCAGCAGTAGCCCATTTGAAGATGCTCAGTTACAAACCGCCTCAATATCCCGTTGGATCAGTTCAATCCCATGAGCTATTTCACTTGGAACAAAATGAGCATAGATCTAAGTGTCATCAGCGAAAATCATAAATTTAGATGAAGTCAAGACGTTGAGTAAATCATTAATAAAGATAGAAAAAGTAAAGGACCCAAGACACTAGAACGAGTTTTTCTCCATTCAGATAGGTTGCCCATGCCATTTGTGACTACCTGGCGACAGTCGTTGTATAGTCTATGCATCTAGGCGTCTTACCAACACAGCCTTCACCTCACTTCTAGCCGACAGGAGTCGCCACAGCCGTCCGCATCTGAGGTCGGGCCCTAATCGGCCCCTCCCGAGACGGCAGGAGTTAGTACAACACGCAACCCCGCGCGGACTACTACCTGTAAAATGTATTTTCGCTCTCGTCACGCGATTCTGTAATAAAGTGTAACGGACAAACTAAAACTTGTAAAACTCGTTATTTCTTCACTTGTTTCTCCTCTCAACCCCAAGCAGTCGTGCAAGTAACTAAAAAACCACTTTATATCCTTCGAGCCGGATACACCGACATAGCGGAGAAGCAGACAGAGGGAACGTTCTTCAGGAGCACCAACGCAGAGGACTCGACATCGCCACATCCCCTGAGCAGCAGGAATTGAGCTATGGTTGAGCTCAACGTGAAAGCCGAGACCACGGCTGGAGAACCCTTCGACGCCAACCCACAACCATGGACGCAGCAGCCGAGCAGCCGAGTAAGTAGAGTCGTACAATAAGAATACACGCGCCACGCGCCTCGCATTACATCGGCGGTGTCCCCACGCCGCGCGCTCTCCTTGACCACGGTGGCGTCCCCACGCTGCGCGCTCCCCTTGATGGCGGTGGCGTCTCCACGCCGCCCGCTCTCTTTGACGGTGGTGGCGTCCCCGCGCCACCCGATCTACATGACAGCGGCGGCGTCCCCACGCCATCCGCTCTGTTTGACGGTGGTGGCGTCCCCACGCCGCCCGCTCTCTTTGATGGCGGTGGCGTCCCCGCGCCACCCGATCTACATGACAGCGGCGTCCCCACGCCACGCGCCGGGACTCACAGCGGCGGCGTTCCCACGCCGCCGGCTCCCCTTGGTTGTGGTGGAGTCTCCGTACTACCCGCTCTGGACGACGGCGGCGTCGTATCCTCAACAGTGACGGCATCGGCACTCGAAGTGGTAAAGTGCAATCCCCGCACCAGCCGCGCTGCACGTGTAGTTCCCGGTGTATGCCGAACTGAACTCGTCACGACGCCCTGGTGCGAGCGGACCCCGTCATCCGCCATGACCAACATCGGAGCCCGCAGGTAACTTGTTTTGCGCGCGCTGCCGTGCGGTGCGGAACGGACCACATTACTTGCGAGACCGGCAGCGTCCTTGACTTGCGTGTTCGTTGCTTGGTAGTATTTTTGGCGATCGGGGCCGACAGCATCACTGATCTGTGCGCGTCGCCGTGAGGCCCTGTGCGCCTGGCGGTGGAAGCACTAGCGTAGCCTTGACGCCGCGTCACGCGCGCTGACCTTGGGTGCTGTCCTGACACTGCACGCCACGGAGCCAGTGACGCGAGCGGATCATCGGCATCGACTAACCTCTATCATTCTTGCAGATGAGACTCTGGTGGCCCAGCCAGCTCTCTTCCTCGTCCTACACCGGACGTCGCGACGAATCCTGGATCGACCGATCGACGAATGGACAGCCGGACTGGTCGCCAGCCACCTCGAGATGCTCGACTCGTACTGGACGGATTTTTTGCAGAACCACGTGGAGCTGTTTCAGTTGCCAGAAGCTCAGGCAGACGAGTACTTCGCTCGCGACCACTACGGAGTAGCGGAGGACCTATACGCCCAAGCCAAGGGCCGGCTGTACGACGCCCGCACCCACACAGAGCCCGCTCCGGGCCCTGGAGGCTCCGAATCGACAACCTACGGCGTCCGTGGATAGGCTCGACTCCCCAAAATCGAGCTGCCACACTTCAGTGGGAGGCGCCACGACTGGGAGCCCTCCGCGATCTCTTCAAGGCTATCGTGATTGACTTTCTCAAGACGTGCATCCAAGGTGAAGCCCAGCAGGCCCTGAGCAGCCTCGCCGTCACCGGACCAAATTTTGTTCTTGCGTGGTCAATCCACGAATCCCGCTATGACCAGCGTCGCATCCTTGTGCAGGACCACCTCAAGGCTCTGATCCAAATGAGACCGCTCCGCGAGGAATCGGCTGCGGGGATCCAGAAACTCCTCGATGAGCTGGAGAGGCATCGCAGCCAACTTTTTACCCTTGGGAGAGCCGTGAGCCACTGGGATGACTGGTTTGTTACACTGGCTTGTCTGAATATGAACATCACCACGAGACGCAGCTGAGAGGAAGAGATCGGCAGAGTGGAGAATGAGAGGCCAACCGACCAATATTTCCCGACCTATAAGACGATGCTTGACTCTGAAGTCTATCGACACTGGCCACACCCAGGCTAGCTACGACGTACCACGAGGCCAAGGCATTGGCAGAGGTATCAGGAGCTGCGCCACCACCGCGCCCCCTCTCTACAGACCGTGTAGCAGTGGTCAGGGCAACGTCGCCCCAGGTCAATGGCAACTGCCCCGCCTGTTCGGCCACTCACTATATCGGCTACTGCGAGACATTTCAGCGGATGAGCTCGACTGACCGAAAACGCCTTGCAACAGAACGTAGGCTCTGCTTCAACTGCTTGAGGGATGGACACGTGATCCGACACTGCCCGTCCAAGTCATTGTGTAGAACGTGCAACGAGTCGCACCACACACTGCTGCACGTACCAAAGCGCCCTGGCCCAGGAACAATGGCACCCACACCCGCCAAGCAGACCCGGTGTACACTCTTGACGGCCGCTACTGCTGCTACCCCAATGGAATCAGACCCACTGTCGCAGTGGACTGAGGGCGACATAGATCAAATACCGACGGCATGACTAGCCGTGCTTCCAACGGCCATAGCAGTCATCGGGGATGGAAGACGATGCGAGGAAAAGGTTCGGGCACTACTCGACCCCTGCTCTGAAGCTACCCTCGTTAATATGAGCGTCGCAAGACGCCTAGGCACCAGCTTCGAGCGAGTCAACATTGGAGTCTCCGGAGTTTCAGGCTGCTCAATCGACTCAGCCCGCATTCGCACCCATCTCTTCGTGCATGACAAGCCATCCGGCAGATTGCTGCGCTTCGAGGCCTACGGACTTGCACGCATTGGAGTCACCACACCCGCCACCCAACTCCCGGGAATTATCGCATTCGAATTCAAAGGTCTCGAACTTACTGATCCTACGCTCGCGACTCCTGGGGGAGTGGACATAGTGTTCGGTGCCAATATCTACGGCCTGCTATTCCTGCCCGGCATCATTCACCGATAGCACCTAGTTACACAAAAAACTATCTTTGGGTGGACGATCACTGGTACGGTAGAGGCGACCGGGCCCACGACAACGGATTTTGTTAGCCGGTGCACCCAGACCACGCCAAGCCACGGAAACCTTATCGATCTAGTCCAACGATTCTGGTCACTAGAGGATGTACCGCAATCGGAGTCATCCTCGGATGCCGAGTGCGAACGACTCTTCGTAGAAGGTCACCGCCGCGACGCGAGTGGAAGGTACATTGTTCCTATCCCGTTTAAAAAAGACGCAGTCACGCGGCTAGGCGAGATCCTAGATCAAGCCCAAATCTCTCTCGCCACGACACATCGACGAATGCAGCGCGACCAAAGGCTCGCAACTGCCTACACCCGCTTCATGGAAGAATACACCAAGAGCAGACACATGCGCCCTATCACCACCAAGGAAGCGAACGACCCGTCACTAAGAACCTGCTACATCTGTCACCACGGTATCTGGCAACGGTCCGACGAAGGCGACAAGCTCCGCGTGGTATTCAATGCCTCACGACCTACATCCAGTGGTTGAGCCTGAACGACACGATGCATGCCGGTCCCAAGCTCCAATCTAACATTGCCATTGTTATCACTCGCTGGAGGAGCAAACGAGTCGCCTTCTGCGCCGACGTAAAAATGATGTTTTGGCAAGTCTGGGTCAAACCCGAACACACGCACCTACAGCGAATTCTTTGGAGTCCGAACCCGGAGATCCCCGCCACCCACTACGCCCTTCTCACCGTCACCTACGGGCAAGCCAGCGCGCCATATCTTGTCATAAGTACGCTGAAGCAACTCTGCCAGGACGAAGGAGCCAATCTCCCTGAAGCCGTTGACGCGGTCAACAGGGAACTGTACGTAGATGACTTCCTCAGCGGAGCAGACGACCTCGAATCAGCACGTCGTCGGCGTGATCAACTAATCGCTCCTCTCAAAGCAGGTGGCTTCACACTCAAGAAATGGGTCTCGAACAGCCCCAATCTCTTGGAGGACATCCCAATCGAGGATAGACTCCGACCAACATGGCTACAGTTTTCAACGGACGGTCCGGTTAACGAACTGGGGATCTCCTGGAATCCAGTTCAGGATTGTTTCAGATTCACATCGCCCACTGTTGCATCCACGGCCACGCTCACCAAGAGGACAATCCTTGCCGGACTAGCCAGGATATTCGATCCCACCGGATGGATGGCTCCAATCACTGTAGTCGCCAAGATGCTGATTCAAGACCTATGACGCGCGAAGCTGGACTGGGACACCAAAGTCCCCGAGCCTTGGGCTGGAAAATGGAGAGCTTTCCAGAGTGACCTAAACGGCGTCAGTTGCATCACCATCCCACGCTTGACCCAACACTCTGGCGCACGGAGAATCCAGCTACACGCGTTCGCCCGTTCGCCGACGCAAGTAGATGAGCCATGGCTACCGCACTCTACTGCAGGACCTCCGACCACAACGGCAAAAACGTCACGACACGACTCCTGTGGGCCAAAACGAAGCTTTCGCCAATCAAGAGTCTTCTCCCTTCACCTCGAGCCTCTTCTAGAATAACAATTCCCCTACTCGAGTTAAGAGCAGCGCTACTCGCTGCCAAACTGCTCCACCTCGTAGCATGCCACCTGGGTATCCCGATGACAGACTGCCACTTGTGGAGCGACTCCCAAGTAGCCCTGCACTGGCTGCACTCTGCCGAACCGACGGGAAGCAACATCATCGATGACTACGTGGCGCACGCGCACGAGCTCGTTCCTGGAGCAACGTGGCGCTACGTGCCCACCCGCGAGAACCCGGCCGATCTAGGAACACGAGGGACGGACGTCCAAGAGCTCTACGAGTACACCCTCTGGTGGGAAGGCCCCAGCTGATTAAGGCAGGAGGAATGGCCGATTCGCAAGGCATCTCCTTCCGCGACAGACATCGATCCCGCCGATCCACCAACTGCACTGCAATGCTCGGCCACCCAAGCGACAATCCCCGCCGACCCACACCCCATCGACAAGTTCTGTGACTTAGACAAGCTTTTCAGAGCCATGTCGAGATGTCGACGAATCCTCCGCCGCCGCGTCGACGACAGTATTCCGCCGGCCAGAGCGATCGTCAGTACCCAGGAGACGCGCCAGGAATTCCTCGCCTGCATTCGGATCAGCCAAGGCATAGGCTTCACACAGGACATCACACGAATCCGACTTGGTCAACCTGTCAAGCTAGGCAGCCCCCTCAGGTCTCCGGCACCCTTCGTCGATGACCATGGCATCTTGAGAGTCGGCGGCAGACTCCAACACTCGCTCCTTCCTTTCGAGGAAAAGCACCCTGTCATCCTGTGGGGCCGCTCCCCCCTGGCCCGCCTCGTGATTCGCTGGGCTCACCTACGCAGCCTTCATGCCGGTTTTCGGACTACCTACGCATACGCTGTCCGCCGTGCCTGGATCCTCGGCGGCCGAGCACGCGTTCGATCTTTCATCCACAAATGCACTCGTTGCGCCATATCCAATCCTAGGCCTATGACGCAGACTATGGCCCACCTGCCGGCTGCCCGCGTCACTCCCGCCTCCGCCTTCCAACGCACCGGCGTAGACTACGCTGGCCCATTCCAAGTGCTCAGGTCCAAAGGACGGGGTGCTAAATCCACCAAGGGATACGTCACGCTCTTTGTCTGCTTGACCACCAAAGCCATCCATCTCGAGCTCGTTGGCGACCTCACCAAGCAGAGCTTCCTTGGAGCTCTCGACCGATTTACTGGCCGGCGAGGCCAGCCACAAGAGATGTGAAGTGACAATGGCACCACGTTCCGCGGTGCCAACGCAGAACTTCATCGCCAATTGCGTGCTGCCGAAATGGACTGACCCCAGGTCGAGGGTAACCTCGCAAAACAGGGCATCTCTTGGCGATTCATCCCGCCCTCAGCTCCACACTTCGGCGGGATCTGGGAAGCCGGCGTCAAATCCACGAAACATCACTTACGTCGACTTGCTGGCCCTAAACAGCTTACCTTCGAGGAGTTTTCGACTCTACTAGTCAACATCGAGCGGGTGCTGAATTGCAGACCACTGGCACCATTGTCTGGAGACCCAGAAGACGTCGAAGCTCTTACCCCGGCGCATTTTCTCATCGGTCGATCGCTAGCCGTCATGCCGCACCCGGTCGAGTCAGGTTCACATCTGGATAAGTCCACTCATTGAGCCAAATGGACTCGCCCACGACCAAATCTCCTTAGTAGTCATCCTCGATCCGCAACTCCTGAAGCCCAACGGCCGCTGGCACGAAGCCGGGATCTGCTACCCAGGATGCAACGACCACCGATTAACGCGAGTTGACTGTTGCCATCTCGCTGGAGGATTTACAATGACGAAAGGCATCATTGGATTGTCTCCGCCGCCCACGGCGGGCGGCATCTCCAGGCTGTCACTATCTCCCACGGCGGGCGGCACCATCATTGAAGCCCTCGCCAAGATGCCTTGCGGGCTCCAAGCCCCCCTTTCCTCTCTTCTTAAAGTTCGCTCGCGGAACGAGGCGGGCGGGATGTATAGTATATGCATCTCGGCGTCTTACCAACACAGCCTTCACCTCACGTCCAGCCGACAGGAGTCGCCACAGCCGTCCGCATCTGAGGTCGGGCCCTGATCGGCCCCTCCCGAGACGGCAGGAGTTAGTACAACACGCAACCCCGCGCGAACTACTACCTGTAAAATGTATTTTCGCTCTCGTCACGCGATTCTGTCATAAAGTGTAACGGACAAACTAAAACTTGTGAAACTCGTTATTTCTTCACCTGCTTCTCCTCTCAACCCCAAACAGTCGTGCAAGTAACTAAAAAACCACTTCTTTTGAGCAACTTGGACAGTTCTGGTAATTGAGCTATAGGCCGAGTTTTATTTGGTGACTCTATTTTATTCGTTTTAGCTAAAGGAAGGAGTAACGCGTGTTTGCAATGATCCGGAAAACTAGAATTAGTTAAAGATAAATTAAAGAGATATGAGATCCGTGTTATGAGAGGAGGTGGTGCTAATTTCAGCATTTCAACGGAAATACCATCAAAGCCCTTCGATTTAGAGGACGCGCACTGAAGAACAGATAGAACGTCAGAGTCAGTAACAATGTTGAACACAAACTGAGCATTTAGGTTGTGATTGAATCAGGTCGACTGTTCCCTGCAAAGTGCTTATTTAGAGTGTCGAGAGAAAAGTGGCTAAGAGACAATGGTTTTGTTTGGCCCACAATACCCATTTTTTTAAACTCACGCCATTTAGCTCTGGCGTCAGGAGCACTTTTAAGTTTGTTTTCAAAGTAGGCGTTTTTCCTGGTATCTAATTCATTTGATACCTCTCGACGAAGTGCTCTAAACTTATCAATGTCGATGTTTTTCCCATAAAGAGTAGCTAATTTGAAAGCTTTATCGCGGATATTCATTTTGCGACGAAGGTCAAGTGTAACCCAAGGTTTATTGTTTTTTCTAAATGCTAGCTTCATTTCAAGTGCATGTTTGTCAAATGTTTTAAGTATCACGTTTTCAATATTGTACAGTTCAACATTTACAGTATTATTATTAATACTGAGACTCGTGTTACAATCCGAAATAATAAATGAGATTCTTAAGCCAGCTACAGTCTTAAAATCTATGAGATAATCCCCGAGTGCACTAAGGTAGTTACTTATATCATGGTGAAGTTCCTTAAGGTTTACTTGTTTTAGGTTACACGAAAGGATTGATAAAGGTGGCCTTAGCGAGGCAGTTAGGTTATAATCTATCTCTATAAAGTCATGGCCAGCTGCAAAAGGAGATGCCGATTTACGATAATCCGTTACAGCATTAAATCTTTTAATATAAATAAGTCTATCCAGGTATCGGCTGTTCGAGAACGAACACGAAAATGTGAGTGATGCGTGGGTTCGGAAGGAACCAGGTTGAGTGCAAGGGCTTCCATCTGAGCCCGCAAAAACAAAGTATCGCTATTGTTTACGTTCATGTTTATGTTAACGTCTCCAGTTAAAATGATATTAGTGTAGCGCGGTAGATTCATTTCGAGCACCTCAAAGAAGTGAGTGGGATAGGCAGAATGAGGTCAGAGGTAGATGGCTTCTAACAAATTAAAATTGGTTTTAAGACGATTTATATTTATGTGACCAACTACGATAGACTTTGTGGTATCTATAGGGAAACGGTTAGGTTTCTCACCACAGGTTTGAGGTATCCCTTTTCTTTAACTACTAATCTCGCAGATTTTTCAAGCTGATAAATTCACGTGGCCAAGCCAAATAGGGGACACAAAAATCTTGGAATTTTCTCCACACCCAAAAAGAGTGGCAGAGGTTTGATTTTTCAGGACCGATGTCTTCTGAGATCCCTGACAGTAGGTGAAGATAGTTTAATAACGATATCTTTTCTATTTACTACTACAGAAGAGGTAGCGTCAGATTCGTTTTTCGTTTTTTATCTTCCCACAGACGAGCTACCATAACGTGTGAAAAAAGAGATGCAAGCCCCAATATCTGGAGAATGCGATGGACTATTTACTCGGGTGAGAGATTAAGCCCCGACGGAACACCTGGAATTTTGATTTCGCATGGATCAACTATAATCTTCGACTCGTATTGCAAATTCAAGTCGTTCCGAAGAGATGCAATTTCTTTTTGGGTCGCATCACAAGCATCCGTGATAAGTGAGCGCAATGAGGAAAATTCCTCAGTTAACTTAATAATGGTTTGGTTTAGTTTCGATTGAAAATTGGCGAACCAGCACGGAGTGACCAAGTCATCATTTTGCGTTCCCATGATAGATTTATTGAAATATGCACTTTTCGTTTTTAAATGGTCGAGACGTGATGTTCAATTAATAACCGAAGGTAAGTTGACACAGCGCGATTTAACAGTTTGCGAGATCGAAGGTGAAAAAGGGAAAGCGCAACGCTTATTAAATACCACCTTAGATGTAGACGGTACTTATGCCTAGTGGGTTTATGCAACTTAAGGTAGCTCATGTGCAACTCCCTAATCAATGTAGTGTTAAATCGTTTTTTTATATTTTTTGACATAATACGCATTTTTAATTAATATAAACTAAAAGATATGAATTTTCAATACATTATCAACAACTAATTATCAATATATTGGAAATAAAATATATATAAAGTTAGTGATATGACTACGTTTGTCTTTACTTCCTCTACGATTTGGCAACATTGCACTCACCGACATTTTCACCTCTTGCGTGTATATGTGTGTAAGTTGCGTAAAGGGTTTAGCTTATAATTTTCATGTGTTTACATTTTAAATATGAGTGATATAAAGAGACATGAAAAGTATACCTTTATTCAAATTTATGTTTACTAATTTTTACTATTGTACTGAAAATGCCTAAAGTTTCTAACTAAAAAAATCATTTTTAACTTCATTTATAAATTAAAATATGTTTCATATAAAGATTTGGTAACATATACAATTACAATCCAAGTAAAATTCTATAGAATAGTACATTTAAACGTTTCGCGGGTTAAGATTACATTGCAACGTTGCCAAGTGAGAAAACGGTTTCTTTAACCTCCTCTCTTACTGTCATTTTACAAGTTCAATATAAAATATTTATTCGGAATGCCCGGCATGCTGTGATTATTAAAATATATTTTAAAAGTTTAGGTTTTCAACATTTTGTAACTAGTTTTTGATCCATTCATCCAGTGTTTGTCAAAAGAAAATAGCGTACTTCCTGTGGAAAATCACGATACTGCCATAAGAGTAATGCTAAAAACTGAAACTTTGAACAAGCTTTATTTATTATTTTTATCGGCAAGTCACCCTCAAATTTCGCGACAGTATTCGTCATGATATTATTAATATTGTGTCAAAGTTTCATTTCAACCTGCAGTGTGTGAATTCGCGCTTGAGCTACCTTAAATGTAACAATCGGCCGCATTTAACACAATCCGTACAATCACTCGTATCTAAATTAATATTTTCACCGCATAAGAAAAACTTACTGACGTTTATGCTACGTCGACGCATGAACTGTTTAAAAGGAGCATTGGTCGGTAAATATAAGCACGTGTTTACTTAACCTTAAAAATTGTACACTAATCGATAAATTTAATTGCGACACTTAATAAATAAAGCTTATAACTAGATAATGTTCAAATGGACTCAGAAGAATATTAATTGCTGCACCATTCACTGTTAAGGATCGGCTGAAGTAGATGAGTGTAGACCGTGCTTTGAAGCTTGAGATGGTCCGGCTCGTCGAACGCTCATCCAAGCTCTAACTTCAACGTGTCAAGCGAGTATCCAGAAAAGTCGCTCACGGCCAATAAGCTGCATAATTAATGAATGCAGGTGAGCAAAAAGCTTTGCGGTCATAAAGAGGACCCCTCTAGGAAAAAATTAGACCCCGGGGAGTACAGAAACTAATTAATATTGCAATAGTTTTGGAGCGTTTAAGAAATAGCTTACCCAGAGAGAGAGAGAGAGAGAGTGACCGTCCAGATGATCGTTATTTGATTCCAGTAAAGAACATAAGTAAGTGGTACCACTTCACGCGATCGCATTTTGTTCAATAAACAATAAATAATTTATTCATTGCGCTATTCCAGTCCCGTTGACTGTGTATATTATTTTAGTTTGCGATATTTTCCTCTCTCTCTCTCTCTCTCTCTCTACAAGTCGGACGTTTACGGACTTGTAATTTGTTTTTTTAATTATTATTTTAACATCGCTCTTTTTATGCTCCCAAACCGGTGCTAATCAGCGACGGAGGTCATACGATGTCTTGGTGAAGAAAGCACATGGTGAAAATACTTGTAATTTAAAGTGTATAGACCTTAGCGACAAATAAATATTTTGCCCGTTATTTATTTTTATATTTATTTCAATAAATTCATTTTATTAATACAAATTCAATCCGGTGTTCGAGTAATTGAATTTTAACCCACGAACGATTCCTTTCGTGAACCTAAGAGCCCGTACATTTCGGTTTCAGACTAACACTTAACAGATTTGATAGAGCGGACAGTGGCAATCAGACTGTTAAAATATATATGTGTGTGTGTGTGTATGTTATAAAAAAAAGATTTTTTTAACATGTAATATAAAAACAATTATTAAAAAAACAGACTTTGAAAAAAACGCTAAAAATTATGAAACCATTCACAAAAAAAAAGAAAAGAAAAGAAGAAAGTATAAAATAATTCATAAAAGAATATTTTCAAAGTCGGCGCCGAATTCTCGAATTCGCAGAAATGTACCTGTAAGCCACGGACTTAAATTTGATAATATTATTTTCGATCCAATTTAATGTATATACAGTAATATTCTTATTCAAAGTCTTTATTCGCTCCGCCGTATAATCTAATATTTTGCTAGCATATTTTGTGAAAGGTCGATACATGGCGATGGCCTGAGCGGCGCTCTCACGCACACAGATTGTACCGCGGAAATAATACGAAAATAAATTTTACATCAGATTTAAAATTGAGCGCCTACTTTGAAAATATTCTTTTATGAATTATTTTATACTTTCTTTTTTTTGTGAATTATTTTATGATTTTTAGCGCTTTTTTTCAAAGTCGGTTTTTAAATAATTTTTTAATTTAATGTTTTTTAATGTATTTTCTTAGTAATTTTTTAAAATAATTTATTTATTTCATCCTTTTTATTACATAATATAATGGAACGACCAACAAAGGATGCTTCGCGTAAAAGAAAAGACTGTTTATGCGAGACAAAAAAGGTGAAATGTGAACATCTTTTTCGAGCAAGAAAGAAAATGTCAAAAATTCGTTTCGAGGAATGACCTAGTTAAAGCGCGGAAAGACAATATATGAGTTACATATTAGCTACATAAGTTATATTAGTTATATAATTAGCTTATATATTATATATTAGCTGTCATTTAAAAAAATCATCCCAATCCGTCCAGTAGTTTCCTAATAATCGCGGGATAACAAGTAAAAAGAGATACATATTTTTATAATGTATATTAAATATAGTTAAATATTTAGACAATATTTACAAAAAAATAAACTGGGAGTACTGGAGAATAATTACCTATCATTTAAAAAAATTCGTCAAAATCGGTCCTGTAGTTTCGGTATAATCGCTGGACAAACATGAAAAAAGAGATATATAATTTTTATATACATTAAATAATAATTAATTGTGCCGTATTTGTGTTTCGTGCTAAATGCTCCTAGTGACACATCAATTTTTGAATGTATTTAAAATGTTTTGTGATTGTTGTTTATATTTTTATTATTAATAAGTTTATTTCAGCCTTTCGGCCCAGAAATGGACTTGGTTTACATCAGTTCTTATCGCATTCATAACCCATACACATACTCTATATATATATATATATGGGGTATTCCACGTGAAGTGGTCCGATCAAAATTTTAAAATGCACCAAATTTTGGGTATACTTTGCAAATGTTTTTCAGAATACAGAAAAAAATTTTTAGGTACTGGAATCTATATGCTCAAAAGTTATTCTAACCTCAAAAAGTGAATTTTTCCATATTTTTTTCAACACCAGCTGGGTTTACCGCTATATAACTCAAAATCTATCAACTTTTACTATAGAACATTATATGTAACATTCGTTGCTAATTATATCTAGAATTTATTCTTCTGGGTTAGAATTTCTAATCTCAAGGTCAATGTTACATAAACTACATGTCAATATTCAACTTGAAAAAAGTGCAAGTGCGCCACCTTTGATTTTTTCATCCAAAAGTCTAAAAGAAAGCTTGGAGCAATACCTTTCAAATGGTCTGTAGCATTTTTATGGCCTTCAATTCTGTAAAAAGTTATGACAATTTAAAGAAACACGAAATTTTTTTAAAAATTTAAATGGGAATTACCATGTTAATTTTTGTGAATTTTTTGTCTTTCTTTAAATTGTCATAACTTTTTACAGAATTGGAGGCCATAAAAATGCTACAGACCATTTGAAAGGTATTGCTCCAAGCTTTCTTTTAGACTTTTGGATGAAAAAATCAAAGGTGGCGCACTTACACTTTTTTCAAGTTGAATATTGACATGTAGTTTATGTAACATTGACCTTGAGATTAGAAATTCTAACCCAGAAGAATAAATTCTAGATATAATTAGCAACGAATGTTACATATAATGTTCTATAGTAAAAGTTGATAGATTTTGAGTTATATAGCGGTAAACCCAGCTGGTGTTGAAAAAAATATGGAAAAATTCACTTTTTGAGGTTAGAATAACTTTTGAGCAAATAGATTCCATTACCTACAAATTTTTTTCTGTATTCTGAAAAACATTTGCAAAGTGTACCCAAAATTTGGTGCATTTTAAAATTTTGATCGGACCACTTCACGTGGAATACCCCATATATTTACAAAGTAATTTATAATATATATATATGTACATACAAATATCTTTATTTACTATTTAAATAAATACCTATTATTAGCATATTTATTTTGTACTATTATAATTCTTACAGCCTGTTCTCACAGTCTTTACATTATACTTACAAGGGAAGTACATGACCTCCGGGAAATGGATCTCATCCTAACTTTGGTATGTCTTTTATAATATAAAAATATGAAGAAAGCCAAGTTATCTCTTGCCAATGGCCACTTTTACGGAAGTTATTCGACATCCAATAATAGTAGCAGTAAAAATTACTTCCAATTCGGTCGCTTATAACTCGGAAACAAATAAAGATAAACAATCAAACTAAAATCCAGAGAGAGCCGCGGTGGCTCATGGGTAGAGCTCCCGACTCTCACACCGAGGGTCGTGGGTTCGATCCCCGACGTGTACCTCTGAAAATTTTTTCATGTGCATTTTTCGAACACCGCGACTCAGTGGCTCGGCGTGTCACTATAATGTGACGCCAGTTCAGGTGCGCGTGCGTTTCGTGCATTTGTCAGTGCATGAGAGGCACGGGCATCTGAACTATAGGGAACGTTAGGGACGCGAAGATGTAAAGAGGATCGCGGTGGTTCCATTGGGAGGACAGGAAACTGTAATTATTAGACTAATTACAGTGACCGATGATATCTTCCGATGGACACAAGCACCACTGTTTCAACTACATGTGCTTTGATTACAGACACACCGTTCACCTCCGTCGCTGATTAGCCCTGGCAGCATAAATAGAGCGACGTTAAATAACATAAAAAAAAAAAAAAAAACTAAAAACCAGAAAAAAGTTGAGTTTAAGTAGATATAGTTTGAAAAAAAAGAAGCTCAAATTGCTTAATTTGAAGCAAAGTTATGAAGAAAATAAGAAATTGAAGATTATTAGGCCAAAAGAAACAATAAATTTTTCATATTAAATTTTGGTTAAAATTTCTTCAATTTCTTATTTTCTTCATAACTTTGCTTCAAATTAAGCAATTTGAGCTTCTTTTTTTCAAACCATATTTACTTGAACTCAACTTTCTTCTGGTTTTTGGTTCGATTGTTTATCTTTATTTGTTTCCGAGTTATAAGCGATCGAATTAGAAGTAAATTTTACTGCTATTATTATTGGATGTCGAATAACTTCCGTAAAAGTGGCCATTGGCAAGAGATAACTTGGCTTTCTTCATATTTTTATATTATAAAAGACATACCAAAGTTAGGATGAGATCCGTTTCCCGGAGGTCATGTACTTCCCTTGTTAGATCACTACCTACAGTCATTTCGCCTTTGATTCGCTATTTACTACGCTATATTCACACATATTCTTATATTATACTTCATACTTCATTCATCGCTCATCGCGGCTCTGACATATGTGCAATCTACCTATTTTCTTCCTAACATTCTTTACCCTTATCCTTCTTTTTCTTTTTCGCTATTTCTATTTTCTTAAATACTTTTGTTAAGCCTACCATACCTTCTATACTATTTACTAATTCCATTCTATTATTTTCATAGCCCGGTAATTCCTTTGTGTATTCCCTAGTATAATTATATTCTTCCAGTACGTGTTTAAGTGTCCCTACCTCTTTCTCGCATAACTTACAAAACTTTTCTTCTGATTTTAGCCAGTATTTATTGGTTTCGTCCCAGTTTCCGCATCTTATCCTAGCAATAATGTCTATTTCTATTTCTTTTGTACAGTTCTTTAAATATACAGGTAAACCTTCTCTCGCTATATTTATATACCTATCGTTGTATTTTGATTTTCTCATTTCCCCGAACGTATTTTGCCATTCTATACAACTGATTGTTCTTTATATAATAATTTAAACTTTACACAGGCTTTTTTATTTTAACAGTTTGTTGTTTATTAGATAACGGATTAACTAGCTCACCACGTACGGCCTTAAGGCATCCGTAACTCGCCGCTTCGGAGCTCTAGATCGAACGCTTCGCTTCGCTAGTTCCTCCGCGCCTTGCATCGCTACGCGTCACATAAATATAGAATAGTAAAAGCTTACTATACGGAGTAAGCATAGTTGAATCCTGATAAAGCCTGACTTCGGTATGTGTTCTGAGTATTGATTCGTATTTATCACTATTCGTCGAAAATACTGTTTTCAACGAATAGTGATAAGTTTTTTTTCCTCTGTTTACTTTTTACCCAAGGGGAGTCCAGAGTGAAAATTTACAAAAATCGTCACTTCGATTATTGGCTGAAGTCAGTCGAGACATATCCAAAATAATTATTAATTAAAAAAACATAAAGACCATACCGTGCAAATAAAGAGCTGAGCGGGGATGTCGCTTATACCGAAAATATTTATAGGCCGGTTGTCACCTCAAAAAATTAATATTCAAATCGTAAAGTAAGTCGCACTGCCTTTCGGCGTACGCGATCAGGGCAATGTAGGAGATTAGTATTATTTAAAATAAAGAAATTAAAGAAATATTAAAATCAATTAAATCTATTTATCGTAATATTCACCATTATCGAGAATTTCTTCATAATATGGTCTAAGGATCTACCGTGCTTACTGTTTGCAAAACCGGATGAAACAAGAACGAGATTGCGGGATCTCGCCAGTTTTATTCATGCATCGACGCTTTCCCCACTCACGATCTCCCGGTGGATGAAAATCGTTAATTGGACCTTCTCGATATGCGCCGAAAAATCACGACGTCACAACTACATGTCAGCGCGCGCGAAAATTAAAAACATGTATTAGGTGAATGCAGATGTTCATTGTAGACACCTCCTAATACTCAACACGTAGCCTCCACCTCCGCGGTTTCGATACGCACAAGAATATCCCCTCCACTCGTACTTTCTACTTGTGGAGGTACGTATTACGTTTCAAGCGCAGCATGGGCTGCAACGCTACCCATAGTTCGCATACGCGAAATGCTCGATCATGCCACTATTCGCCGATATCTCCGATCTTCAAACAAATGCGCGAAAATACGAATCCTTAATTATCTGTATTATTCAATATTATATTTATTCTAATTACTGTAATATTAATCAATACTAATTATCATCAATTTCAATAATATTAATTAAATCAATGTAATACTAATCAATATTAATTATTATTAATTTTAATAATATTAAATAAAGCAAAGTAGAAGTATTGAAGTCAGGTCACTAGGACATGTATCTTTCGCTAAGATATGATCTACACTTCAACATATTTGTCAGATACGTATTTTTCCTTATTTCATTTTATTGGTTATTTGTATGTAAATATTAAAATGTATAAATCTTTGTGGCTATTTCATTTACAAAAATTTTTTCTTTGCTTTTATTCAGAAAAGTGTTCCATTTACCCTGTTAAAAAAACCTCATATAAAACTATAAAAAAAAATTATTTTATCGTACTTCATGTGGCTTTTGCACCCGGAGTTTGCGATAGAATTCTATACATTATTTAATAGGAATCGGAAAGAATAAGCTTATAACTATAAGCTTCATAATGAACACCTCATAAAATGCGATAAAAATAAATTTGTTTATAAGGTATTATAGGAATAAACGTGTAACATAAAAGAGCATAAAATAGTTTGTCGGAGTATATCGGGTACACATTTATATTTAAATATTTTGTATTTATATTTACCGGGCATTATAAGGATTTGCCACTTTTCACGTACTTATATATCAATGCTATTTCACTCTAAAGCTTATAGTATTTTATAATGAAAAACCCGAACATGAGTGAATTATCTATAGTTCTATTTCAGGTAATACAAAATGATATATTCTTAACAAGTGGATTTTTATCGGGATTTAAACAGTTATTGTCTTATAGAGAATACAAAAATATAAGGTTAAATAGGGCGTTTCACTATACCGCCAAGTAACGGCTATATGACCTTACCAGCATATTTCAATATTATATAACAACTTACCTGGTACCTTTATATAGGGATTTACGACGATCGACGCATGAAATGGGCGGCTTGCCTAACGCATCGTACCTGGCTTTGCCAGTCGAAAAAGTAACCGCTATTGAATCGCTTATCGCATTTTATGAGGTATTGCTGTATTTACTATTTACAACGAATAGGCATGTATCTGGATTACAAATAATTAATGATTTTGCATGATTGCAATTTATCGGGCTGAATAGGACATTTCACTATAAAGTCGAGCATTATTTATCCGAATCTACCGGTATATTATAATATTGTCAAGCAACCTATGTGGTTCGTGTATAGGGTTAAATCAGTATTGTCACATAAATGAGCGGTTTGATTACAGGATCTTATCGGTTACGCCTGTCGTAGAAGCAACCGCTATTGAATCGTTTATCGTATTTTATGAGGTATTGCTGTATTTTCTATTTACAACGAATAGGCATGTATCTGGATTTCAAATAATTAATGATTTTTCGATCATGATTGCAATTTATCGGGTTGAATAGAACATTTCACTATAAAGTCGAGCATTATTTATCCGAATCTACCGGTATATTCTAATATTGTCAAGCAACCTATGTGGTTCGTTTATAGGGTTTAATCAGTATTGTCACATAAATGAGCGGTTTAGTATTACAATAAACACGGAATAGTCGATTACATTTTTGGCGCGAAATTTGTATTTCTCAAGTGACTTTGGTGTTACTAAGAACACATAGAAATATTGTACAATTGAAATATTTTTTCTAAAAATAGGTTAATATGTTTTCATATTAGAAAAATAATGAAGTATAAACTTTATTACAAGAGAATGCTAAATAAAGAATACATACTAATTCCGTAACAAATTCTGAATTATTTTAAATGTTAACATGAATCATCGAATCATATAAAAGATTAACGAAATTGGATTACTTTATTGAAAATTAAATTTAATATTTCTTTGTGGTGTTTATTACTAGCTTACTGCAGAAAACCACTATCTTTACTTTTATGAAGAATAATATTGAAAAATATTTATAATTAAAGGGCACAAAACTGGATATATGCCTATTTGTTATAAATAATAAATACCGAATTGCCTGGTAGAATGTGAGTAGCGATTTGATTAAGATATGTTATTGCTGGCACAGTCGGTAGTACCCGATAGGTCGTATGCCCGATACATGCGTCGATTCTCGTAAAACCTTATAAAAGAACTGTAATGATTGCTTTAAAATTATGGAATTTAACGGTAGACACCGATAGCTGTTAGTGGACAATATAGTGAAAAGCCTTATAGAACCTTATTCATTCAATGCACACTAAGACGTCAAATATTCGAAAACCGGATACATGACTATTTGTTATAAATAATAAATACGGGCCTGGTAGAACGCGATTAACAATTTGATTAAAATTGTTTTTATGGATGTCTCAGCTCATACGATCCGGTAAAGGAACCGCTCATTTATTTTGTTGATCATCATATTGTACTATAAAATGTTTTTTTCTTTTGTAAGGTTTATCTTATAAAATACTATAGGCATTTATTGTATAGTATGGTATGAGGTTTTTGCACCCGGGATACCTTATAGACTCGAATTTTAAACCTACCATTAGAAAGCAAAAAAAGACATAAACATATACAGTAATTCCATGATAAGTGCGTATTAAATTTTTTATCAGGAAATTTGTATGAATTATAACCTTTTCAAAGTCATTTGTTTTATTATAGAACCCGATTAATATTTTCTTGGATGTACTTGTGTAATTCATGTAGTAAAACATCTATACAGGCTTATAATTTTTCAATCAATTTATTACGATATATGCCGATTCTGAATTCATATTATATGAGCATATCTCTATAAAAGCCTATAAGTTTAATAGTCTCATAGAAACTGATATATCTTTTACCAGGTAAAACTTATAAAAACTAAATTTCGGAACTTGTGATTCGTAGCTGTGGGGAATTCATTATAGGTACCGATAAAAAAGAAATCGCCCTATATATTACTATAAAATTTTTATCGACACCCCGATACAATGAGCCATTATTTTATCGGATTTTATAAGGTTTTTTCAACAGGGTAAGTGGTTTGAATGGTGAATAGGATGGTGTTTCTCCAAACTGGACCAAAAAGGATGAGCAAAAACAAAATAAGCTTGCAGCAAGTGGCTTCGGATCAAGAAATGAATTCTACACTGACATAGCCAACCGAACCTGGAAAGTGGCTTCGAATGTAAAGTATAATAAAAGTAGTATATTGTAAGTATATATATTTTCTAGTACCTAAAATATAAATTGATTGTTTAAAACACTTGATATTTTTAGGTTTTTAACAGGCTTGTCCCCTTATGACAAACTAGCATCCCCCGTCGCGGCTTCGCCCGTTCTGTAATTGCATAGAACTCGAAATATTAGAAAATAGCATAAAAAACTTAACATAAGAAAGCTTAACGTTTACGAAAAATAAATTTTTATCGTAAAACTCAGATGACTCGAACGACCGAGCCCGGCTGATACATATACGTACTAAGTAGCAATAAATTTGTCGCGTGCAGCGCCAGACCGTTAGCCACCTATCGACCAGCGCCTGAACTATCGTGTAAGTGTAAAAACTTTTATTTTATTAACAATGAAGCAAAAAGATTTTTTATATAAAATATAGCCTATGACACTTAGTACATAAAGAAACTACAGCTAAAATTTCGTTACAATCGATTGTGTACTTTTTAAGATTTTTGCGCACATACAAACAAACGCTTCCTCTTTATATAATAGTAAGATAAGATAAGATAAGATAAGATAGAGCAGTTGGGGTTAATTCACTATCACCAGGTCCCAATTAGCCTCTTTGCGTCTTATTCAACATTACTTCTTTCACGCACTGCATTATTCAACGATAAAATTACGATATAAGCATCTTAATTTAGCGGTAAACTAACTATTTAGGCAATCTATGAAGTCGAATATTTTGCATTGCGCGAAAGCCTAGAAAATGCTTAGATGTCAAACTGAAGTTGGTTTATTTATAATGCAAAAAAACGATCATCTCGACGTTATCTATTGCTAAATAAACCAGCTTAAGTTAGTATGAAGTGAGTTCGGTATACATTCTGAGCATTGATTCGTACTTATCACTATTCGTCGAAAATACTGATTTTTTGATCTGCTAAGCAATATGTAATTAATCATTACATGAATAGCTATAGCGCTTAACTCCGATTTTTTCATTAATTACTGGATTTTTCGGGAATTCTGGGTATTTTAGGATATTTGTACTAATTACGGGATATTTTGGGAATTTTTATGTAATTCGGGATATTTGCATTGAGTATAGCATTTTTCGGGATATTTGCAATAATTACGGGATTTTTCGGAATTCCCGGATAAATTTACTATTAATTGGATTTTTTAGGAATTTCGGAATATTTGAATTAATTACTGAATTTTTCGGGAATACTGAGAATTTTTAAGGTTTTTCGGGATATTTGAACTAATTGCGGGATTTTTCGAGGGAGAATCCCAACGGTACATAGGAATTATGCCCCTCAAACGAGGCCTACAAAACCAATACCATCATAAAGTACTCAAAAAATACTGCAGATTGAAAAAAATCGATGTTTTAAGTGCCGGGAACATGGAGATAATTAGAGTTAAAAATTTAACCCTCTGATTAATAAAATTATGGCAAACTTTATCTATTTATATTAATTATGGCAAAATTAATCGTGGTAGACGGTACTTCTTACACAAATTCCAAATTTAATTATTTACATATTTTACGTAGTTTTAAAGTAAAAAAGTTATTATATGGGTGCCATAAGTTTTTTTAAAGATATTAACAAATTTTCAGCAGGGGGTTCCCCATAGTTAATATACAATTAAAATTACAATAATTACATAAATTAAACGTATTTATTTTAAATTAACTGATCTAATGTAATATCGTCATAATTAAAATGTAGCCGAACAAGAGTTAGCAAGCGAGGTATCTGTTGCTAGTAATTAATTATTAATTATTAAATGAAAATATCAAGCGGTGAACTTGATGCGTAATTAGGAAGAATTCATGATTTTAAAAAGAAATAGGTTGACTTTGATGTATAATACTTGTTTTATTGATATGTTACTTACAAGGAGAGTGTCACATCTCCGGGAAATATACGTTATAAGTGATCAAAGTCAAGGGCTTTTTTGGTGAAATTTTTAATTACTTGCTTATATCGATCGTAAAAAAGAGCGTTAGAGTTTAAAATTCTGGCTTTCTTTATATTTTTATAGTAGTAAATATATCCTAGAGTTCGGTAAAGATCCGTTTCCCGGAGAAGTGTCACTGTCCTTGTCAGTAGTATCCTTCGGGTGTTACAACGATAAATTATATGGTATATTTATCTTATAGATGAAAATCGACAGCCTGGTAGAAACTAACTTTTTGATTAAAAATGGTCACACTTTCAGTAACTGGGTAAGAAGACGGAGTTTGGTAAAGATCCGTTTCCCGGAATTGTGACACTCTCCTGGTTAATCTGCGTTAGGTCTTAGTTGATATAATTGCTAAACGCATTTAATGGGGTGCTAACTGATCCTTGCACTCAGGTTGCAGCAGCGCTCACATTGCGATAAGCGCGTGGCCTTGTTCATCGACTTTGGATATTCTGCGGTTTTTAATTGTTTTTAATGTATTATATTGTCACGCCGTATTGAGGATTGGGATACAGTGGATTTATTAATTAATAAATTGCAATTAAATAATAATTTGCTACACTAGGGCAGCCTAATTAATTAATGCTAATTGCTCTTTTTACAATAACAGCGGAACAAGTGCACGAGCGCGTAATTATGCAATTCTGAATTCACGGTTGTAAGTATGAATAGCGAGTTTGCTCTAAGTACAAAAGGAGTAGGGACAGAGGACGGCGAAATGAATGCACGGTAAACACACAGCACTGGTAAGCCCGGGAAACACGGAAAAGAATACTTCGCTTAGGTTGCACAAACCATTACAAGGCACTCTCCCTCGGCACAATCTGTCGCGAACAATCAACGCATAATACACATCATACGCACAAATGGCTGCGTGAGTCAAATGTCGACTCGATGCCGCTTTCTCCCTCTATTTCAACATTTATGTGTGGGGATTAGGATTGCAAGGGATAGTTTATAGATATTGGAAAGGCTTAGATTATTGGGCTTGATAACAGGAATGTGTGCTTGCATAGGGTATAGAATATAAAAACTTAATACAAGGAAAGTGCTCTCTTAAATTATGACAACCATATTTCTCTTGTCACAATATCTAATATGTCTACTTTACGGAGAAAATGCGGAGTTACCAGCAAGTTCGAGTTTTCGGCCCGAGCATAGCAATGGTGCCGAAATCGAACAAGTACAAATGCAGCATTGCCCTCTTGTTGCACATACTATTTTTTAATATGAAGGGCGTTCATTATATGAATCGTAAATAGAAAATTTATTGACTGTGATAATTAATGAAAATAAATAAATGTGTGCTGGTTAAAAATCAATATTTATTATTTATAAGCAAAATATTCAACACAATATGACTGTATATTATGTTGATTTTTCTTTCCCTTATAGAGAGATGTATTATTCTGCACCTTCTTTTAGACTCGCTTAGAAAAAATATCGTTTGCAACACGTGCATTATAAAATAACAACCGTATACCTTACCTTCGTAATATAAAGAATCCGTCGCATAGTTTTTTATTACACGAGGTTGCAACTTTTTACGCTCTTGTTACAAAAAAATTATTAAACAAAGCTTTGAAAATAATAATGATACTATCAATTTACTGCCACTTTAACTATTTATTACTACATATACAATAGATTTCATTGAGTAACACATTTACTAATTGCAATCCCTAAGTTTTATAAGACTTGTCGACGTTTTCGGGTGGGTATTTTTCATCGCTCGTCCAAGCTTTGAATTGGCAATAACTTCGTCGAATTTTGGATTTCCACCAAGTTTATCGATTTCTTCTTGCACTTCTTTGTAAAATCGTCGAGTAGTTGCTTTGCAAAGTCGAGAGAGCCGAGCTTTTCCATTAATTCAATGCAATATTTTTTCATTTCAAAATCTTTTGTCCTTTGTCGAAGTATGTCTAAATTTTCTATAGGAAACTATATTATTTTGAAATTGTTCAATTTTTGTACATTAAAAACTTTCAACATTACATAAACTAGGTAAATTTTGTATGTTTCTTACACATATTACGATACAAGTGGCATAAGTGGCCCATTATTTAACCGCGTGCTTAGTTAGTGCCCGAGCGCAGCGAAGGCACTAAGACCACACCACGTAATGGGTCAGTTATGTTACGAGTATCGTACAATATTTTATAGCATCTGCTGATATAAATCCCGCTGAGCCCTGTCCGCTTATTCGTGCAATAGCGGTCCATTTATAGCGGGCCTAATGGTCTACTTATGCCACGAATAGGTGTGACTAAAAGGCGGATTTATACCACACACGTGTTATAAAATCGATTATTTTAAACTGTAATTAATTTGCTTAGTAAGTTCTTATTGTTCAATATTTTATTTGTATTATTACTATTTATTATAATAAAGCATAGTTAAGCCTATTTTTGAGATTAAAATTGTGAAAAAATAAATAAA
>JANSJX010000294.1:0-37262 GCA_026168455.1 Theocolax elegans | reverse complement strand
GAGATATTGTACGAAGAATGAAAAAAAATCCGTTATTTAAAGACATGTAATCTTTGTTATACTTTAAAATGGATTCATGTTTGAGGCTGGAAATAGAACCAGCACCTTCTTATAAGTAGAGAAAACTACCCTCAAAATTCAGCCAAGGGGTAATAACTTGGAGATATTCGTGGAACAAACTTTTTCGATGACAAACATAAGGCTCCCCGTATAACGGTCGTGCCTAAAAATTGCGACTGAGAGAAAAATGAAACATTTCGCCTCTTCATCAGATGTTGAAGAACCACAACAAAAAAAAATTAAAAAAGGAATCCCATTTAAAAAGAGGTATATGTATGGCAACGTCAACTACAACTATCAAAAAATATCGTTTCCTAAAAACGTTGGACAAACGTTATCACAAAGTCGGTTTTGAATTCAATTGGATTAAAATCATTATTGTTAAAATGTCAGTTTATTCGATGAAGTGGTTTCTAAGATATCCTTGGTATTAATTTATTAAATAATAAATTTATTTCAAATGCGTGAAGCAATTCAATAATTAAATAATGAAATAATAAGGCTTGATATTTCTTTTT
The DNA here is from genome assembly GCA_026168455.1 of Theocolax elegans. NCBI lineage: Eukaryota > Metazoa > Arthropoda > Insecta > Hymenoptera > Cerocephalidae > Theocolax > Theocolax elegans. Next base: position 36,684 of record JANSJX010000294.1, on the reverse strand, counting down.
CGGCCATTTTTAATCTCCGATTCTCTTAATTTTGTCGCATATTAACGTGTGAATAACAAATGAATCAACCAATATGCTTCCCCTCTCCGGGCGCTCCTCCACGCACCGCTTTCGGCCTCTCTGCACCGCCCATCGCCGACTGGCGCGCTCTGATTGGCTCGAACTAATAATGTTTAACTAACAATAACTTAATAAATAAGCTTCAAATCGAAATTTGTCAGATAGAAACGTTGCTTAGAATTTCGTGCTTTATATGTGTGCGAAATTAACGGAATGAATTTCAGAACACCCTGTATATATGGGTGGTTCTCTGTGACATCGAAGATGAAAAAAAAAATATATTGCTATAACTGTGGGAATATGTTTTAGAGGTATCCAGTAGTTCTCCTGAATTTTTTCAGATTTTTTCTGGGCCATTATTTTAAGTTACAGAGAGTCAAAGTTGACATTTTAGCACTTTTTTTGCATTATATGCCCATTTTCATGAATTTTTAGGCTCCCAGGGGATGCATTTTTCACTAAAAACATAAGTATGACTTTTTTTTGTAAAATTTTCCGAACTTTTCATTAAAAATACTTTTAAAGACATAAATGTATGCTGTCACACTCTTGTAAGCCATTTAAACCTTAAATAGTGAAAACCAGCAATTCTGCTCCGGACTCTGGTAACCTAATACTGTCTAAAAGATGTCTTTTTATAGTCAGAAACTGCCTAAAAATTTCCAGAGTGGGTCTAAATCATTAAGATCACTTATGGTCAAAATATCCGGGAAAAGGGCCCGAAATATTAATAGCAATGTATATTTGTTGCCTTATAACGATGAATCTATTAGCATGATCATTGCAAAAAAATTTGTGCACTTACCTTGGAGTGGTAGAAGAGTATCTTCACACTTGTTTCAGTATCCATCTAATCCCCTGTAAGCTGCTAAAATACAAATATTATTATACAAATGTAAAAAATTAATTTTTAAACATTTATAATACTGAATTTTTAGTTTTACATCCCTTACAAGAATTATAATACTAATCTGAAGGATTACTATAAATATATAAACATCATTATTACAATAACCGAATATACGTATTTAATACAAAAGATATATAAATAAATCGGATATATAATTATAATGAATAATATGATAACGTGACAGTGACAAGTTTGTGAAATCTAAACCATGTATTGCTGAATAATAATAATAATAATGTTGATACTTTTATAGTAATCCTTCAGATTAGTATTATAATTCTTGTAAGGGATGTAAAACTAAAAATTCAGCATTATAATGTTTAAAAAATAATTTTTTACATTTGTATAATAATATTTGTATTTTTAGCAGCTTACAGGGGATTAGATGGATACTGAAACAAGTGAAGATACTTTTCTACCACTCCAAGGTAAGTGCACAAATTTTTTTGCAATGATCATGGCTAATAGATCATCGTTATAAGGCAACAAATATACATTTCTATTAATATTTCGGGCACTTTTCCCGGATATTTTTGACCATAAGTGATCTTAATGATTTAGACCCACTCTGGAAATTTTTAGGCAGTTTCTGACTATAAAAGACATCTTTTAGACAGTATTAGGTTACCAGAGTCCGGAGCAGAATTGCTGATTTTCACTATTTAATGTTTAAATGGCTTACAAGAGTGTGACAGCATACATTTATGTCTTTAAAAGTATTTTTAATGAAAAGTTCGGAAAATTTTACAAAAAAAATCATACTTATGTTTTTAGTGAAAATGCATCCCCTGGGAGCTAAAAATTCATGAAAACGGGCATATAATGTAAAAAAGTGCTAAAATGTCAACTTTGACTCTCTGTAACTTAAAATAATGGCCCAGAAAAAATCTGAAAAAATTCAGGAGAACTACTGGATACCTCTAAAACATATTCCCACAGTTATAGCAATATTTATTTTTTTCATCTTCGATGTCACAGAGAACTACCCATATATATATACTGGCGCTTCGCGCGCCAACCCCCTATTTTTAATTTCGAAAAAGGTTTTTCGTAATAAATTTATTTTAAATAATGTTTTAAATTGTATTACTTTTTTACTACCATAGACACCTTAGAAATTAAACCGATTCACACAACACCTTGGAGGTACTGTTATAATGCATTGGGTTTTATACCAAAATTTAATTTTTTTTAAATACGATTATAATTATAAATAAAAGTTTTTACCAAAATTTAGTATAATGAAATCAGAATAATAGTAATAAAAAAAAATGAAGACATTAAATGTTAACTGTAAATTTTAAACTATATGAATTCCTATAAAGCTTAAATTTATATTTTAATAATTATAAATGTTAATGAAAAATTAACTTACCAAAAATAGTAAAGTGCATATACTTACTAAATTGTAGTATTTAGTAACTACTTATGAAAATTTTGGAATATTTTAAACGGATCTAAATAGAACTTCATCTCCTAAAATTAATTTATTTAATGACGAAGGATCATCGCCAAAAGTTCTATGGCATTAATATTTTGTACTTTTAGAGTAATAAAACTTTCTTCTTAAATAAATAAATTTGTTTATTAATTTTTATTAATTTTATAGAACTATTTATATAATTTTAGTGGCATATAAATAAAAACCTGTTTTCTCCCGTAATTCGTAATTTGCACCCTCTTTCAAAATTTGCGTTTTAATCCATAATTATATCCAATTTTTTTTTTCCTTTAGTTACAGAGCCCATATATTTATCTTGATTATTATAATCAAATTCATTCCTTAGAAAAACATCTGTTTCTAATAAATACGTACTTGTTTATTTAAAATATTGTTTTCTATAAATATACATAATCTACTCACTTATATATCCATACAATTTTGAAATATTAATTTAAAAAAATATTTAAATTAAATGCTCCTAAATTAATAGTTTTTGAAAATCTATTCAAATATATTAAAAATATAATTTTTCTCGCCCAGGCAAAAGTTTTAAATTAATATTGAATTTTGTCGGTCTTGCTGAGCTAACGTCTAACGACTCTAAGAACTTCAAGTTGCTCGCTCGAAAAGGCACGACAAGTCGCCGCGTATCAATCCCGAGGACAACATTATGAAGGCCACAAGCCGCCAGACATTTCCTCGTTAACCAAAAGAAGAAGCAAATAATAATTTCCTCGTAAACCAAAAGAAGAAGCAAATAAAATACTAAGTAATAAAATTGAAAATATTTTAATAAGAAAGAAAGAAATTTTAAGTCTATGTGTTTCGTCTTGGGACCGTCTGCCAGAACTCATCAGTGGGCGCAGACGGTCCCTGCCCCAGACACACAAGACAATATTATTGAATCAAAATAATGATAAACTTAAGTTTTGGTATCATAAGAACGAATGAACGGAGCCTATATAAGTACACATAAGGTGGAAAATCTGATTGTGGATGGAAAAATCCCCCCTAACATCAGAGTATGTACTATGGACATCATTTTAAACCAAAGTCCTGTTATTATTAAAAATATAATTTTTCTCGCCCAGGCAAAAGTTTTCAAATTAATATTGAATGGGTTTTATACAAAAAAATTTAGCATATTAAATTTAAAAAAAATTTATAAATAAAAGATTACCAAAATTTTAGTATAATGAAGTAAAATAAAAATTATAAAATAAAGATAGATGTGTATTAAAAACATAACGAGGAAACCCATCGCCGTTAGCCATACACCACGTTATGTCAAAAAAATGATTTTAAACAAAATTCATAAATATAAACTTTAGCTGCAAATTTTATATTATATGAATTTTTTTAACTTACAATTATATTATAATAAATAATTATAAATTTAATCAAAATTTAACTTACCTAAAATAGTAAATTTAAATTTTTAAACTGATCTAAATAATACTTTACCTCCTAGAATTAATTTATGTAATGGCAAAGGATCATCTTCTAAAAGTTCTATATCCTCGATATTTTGTACTTTTAATATAATAAAATTTTCTTCTAAAATAAATAAATTTAAAATTTGAATTTTCCAACTATTAGAAAAATTCGTGAATTTATTGCTTTTTTACACTATAAGTTATATGATAAATGAATTTTTTGATCTTTACAAGCCAAAGAAACATTCCTCACATCTTAAGTAAGGCGGACTGTATTAATACCAGCCACTTTAGTGTTAAAAAAGCAATAAATTCACGAATTTTTCTAATAGTTGGAAAATTCAAATTTTAAAATTATATGGCATTGGATCACGAATATGCCTTATGTAACAATATTCTGACGATTACGACATTAGTTCTATGTAAGTGCGTTAGGGGGCTACCTGTTAATATGTGGCACTTATTGAAGTTTGCTATCGGTAGGGCATATATACCCCATGTCTTCCTGGTCAGGATAGAGCTGGTTTTCTAAAATTTTTATATCTGTCATTTGTATCTAGAGACCAGATGCCTGGACTCTACTAATGAACCCACCAGGCATACTCAGGACGAAATACAAAATTTTTTTTTGTCTGTCTTATTAAGTTTTTATTAATTTTATACTACAATCAATTAAATTTTATATTTTGGTTGACTTAGCTTGTCTTAGTCTTTTTTCAAACACTCATCCTGTGAGGTTTCTAAAGTGGCTGGTATTAATACAGTCCGCCTTACTTGAGATGTGAGGAATGTTTCTTTGGCTTGTAAAGATCAATAAATTCATTATCATATAAAATAAATAAATTTTCGTATTAATTTGAGAACCATTTAAAATATTTTAGTTACTTTCAAATAATAACCTGTATCTTCTATTTCCCCAATAATTCGTAATTTGCACCCTCTTTTAAAATTTGACTTTTATTTATAATTATATCTATTTTATTTCTTCCGTTAGTTATGGAGCCCAAATATTTATTTTGATTATTGTTAACAAAAACATTTCTTAAATAACCTTCTGTTTCTAATAAATAAATATTTGTTTATGTAAATTATTATTTTATATAAATATACATTTTCTTCTCACTTATATATCCATGCAATTTTGAAATTTCATCAAAGGCAATAACACTTAAATTTGATGTATTTCTTCGGATATCAAATTCTCCTAAATTAGTAATTTTTGAAAAGTTTTTCAAATGTAATTCATATTTCATATTTCCACTGTTAAAATTTGAGGGTTCCTTAGCCATTACTGTTTCTAAAAGAATTATCTACAAGAATACAATAATTTGGAATTATATTTAATTTTTAAATCATTGTATTTTATATCCATATTATATATTATTTCTATAGAAAACTGTATGTTAGTATACTTGATTTATGTTTATTTTATTTTCAAATAATTTTGCATCTCCATTCCAGGCATTACACTGAATTTTGGATCCGTCATTATTATTTAATACAAATTTAAAAATTTCATAACTTTTATCGGTATTTCTGGACGTAATTGTTTTTGTCTTATTTATTGATTCTACGTATCCAACAACCATTCTACACAAATAATTATTTTTAATTTAATTTTTATATTATATTACGTTAAACAAAGATAATACTTGTAATATTTGTATCATTTGATAAATACTTACACACTTTATCACCAATATGAATTTTATTTTTTAAAAAATCATTTGTAAATGGAATCTCGGAAAAATCAATTTTTGTTTATTTATTTTTAACAATTTCTTCATTACTATTAATTGTTTTCTTTTGATTGACATGGCTATGTGTAAATAAAATCATTCGAAAATTTCTTTCCAGACGATGTTTCAATCTCATTTGGATTTCCGAGTTATTTTCAATATATAAATTATTTGGATTTTTACACCGAGAAAAGCTACATATAATTGACCATGAGAAAATAGCGGTCTACGATAATATATTCCTAAACTATCAAAACTTTGTCCTTGCGATTTATTGTTTTCGATTGTAAAATGAATGGTAATTTAGAAGATTCACCTGTGTCTAAAGTTATTTCTTGGTATAAATGCAATTTCTCCCGTTTTATTTCCTGTTACAATCATAACTTTTATATTATATTTATATACAATATATAATATATTATATTTATATATTGGATGATTTGCATCCCATTACACAAACCATCATTAATGCTTATATTTCTTATAAGCATTACAATCGCGCCTATTTTTAAAATTAATTTATGAATGGTTGTCCTGGAAGCTTAAGAGAATTTAAATATTCTATTGGAAAATTTAATTGCATACTTTGATCATTTTGATATACACCTTTAGCAGTTGCATAATCAATACTTAAATAAATTTTTTCTTTTGAATGAATTTTGTTTAATACTTTTTTATTTAAATTATATATATCTTCATTATGACACGCTAATATAGCTGTATTTGATAGATCATTTGTATTTGTTATAATAGAACCATACATTTTTTCGCAAATATCATCAGTTTTCCATGAATCTTTAATTTTTAATGAGGTTAGGTTTCCTTCACCGATTTGTAATAGAAATTTTGAAAAACTTTTATCACACGATCTCATATTTTATTTAATTTTAAAAACAGTGAATTTTGGCCATAAATTAGAATATTTTATAGATTCCTTTACTATTGAATTTCGGCAACCGTTTTTAATGACAGGTAAAATTTGTCTAAAATCACCTCCCAAAATTATTAATTTTCCTGCGATAAATCTCTTAAAGTTTTATCTACTATTTCTAATACTTTTTTAGGTATCATAGATGCTTCATCCCAAATTATTATGTCACATTCACGTAATTTTTTTTATCTCATTTTAATTTAAAAAAGTCGTTCTATATTTGACCAATCTAACGGTAATTTAAAAGTTCTGTGACCCGTCATACCTTCTGGTAGTAAAATTGATGCAATACCAGTCCAAGCCATAGATATAACATTTTTTCCTTGCCCTAAATAATAATAAATAATTGTTTTATAAAGAAAAGTTTTTCCTGTACCGCCAGGCCCGTCAATAAAATCATGTTATTATTTGATTGTGTAATATAATTAAATATTTTATTTTGATCTTCATTAAGTTTATTTTTATGATCAATAAATAAATTCATATTTGCGTCCTTCATTAATTTTATAGCATTTAAATCTACTTCATTTTCATTATTAATAATTTCTGGTAATCCAAAATCGGAAATAGAAAGATTTTCTAAATTTAAAATTTATTAATATGTTTTAAGCATTACATTCCTTATTTTCTTTGAAATCTTCACATAAAATTTTTTTTTAAATTATCCCATATTTTACAAGCTGAAGATGAAGTATCAGCAATTAAAAACCACGAAAAAAATTTTCTAAATTCTTTTAGCATCATAATACTTGCCGCTTCTTCAAAAATTTTTAAAATTTGTTCATCGGTTCTACTAATCCCATGGCTATAGCTGCTTCTTAAATGTTTTTACATAAAATATTATCATTTGTTTTTGAGTCATTAAAAGATGTCACTCTTTTTTTATGATTTAGAATTAATTTTAAATTAAATCTTTCTGTATCTTTAATACTAACATTACATAATCTACCTAAAGCATTAGAAAAAACTTTTCTTTTAACCCACGTTTTTGTTGTTGTATTAAATAAATAAAATTTTGGTATATTTGAATATTTTATATTTTTTGCATTATCATCACATAAATTTAATCGAAACCATGCAGTAAGAGTTGTATTATTATTCTTTTCTAATGCTTCTTTTTCTTTATTTTCCTCAAAAATAATTTGCTGTTGATTTTCCGTATGCACTGCTAATCTAATTACTGTATGAGATCTTCCAGAAAGTGGTAATTCTTCAATTCTCCAAGCGGCTTCTATAGGACTTATATACCGCGCACCAATATAATCAGTAATTTCATCAAATATTTCATCTTTTTTTTTTTGTAAACCTATGTATGCTCTGTCAGAACCTTTAAGTATATATTATACAAATATTTAATACTCATTACAGAATACGAAATTTCGGTATTAATATGACAATTATATTTTTGTAAAAGAGTAGCATTATAAGTACTACCATTGAATTATTTACTTTAATAATTTCTCCATTTACTTTCTTATTATATTCATAATTTTTATTACTATTATCTCTTCTTTTATAATGAGGAAAACCATTTTCATCAAAATATGTAAAATCAGTGAAGTTTTTTGGAAATTTTTTGAAACATTTATTATTTTTGTAATCGTAACAGGGTGTATTTTCTGAATGTGGTTCATGTAGCATATGCTTAATGACTAATTCTCGTAGGTTTTCGTCATCAGGTATTTCAGCACTAATAAATTTATCAATATCTTTCGGATTTAGAAGTTTATTTTTATAATCAAGAACAAACAATAAATGTGCATGAAGATACCCTTTTTTTTGAAATTCAATAGTATATATATATGCAATAATATTTCCAAATATATTACCACTTAAAATATCACTCAAAATAGCACGTAATTTAATAAAAAATAAGCGTGCTACTATATTAGGTATATGAATACATGTAGTACCTGAAGGAAATTTTGCAAGAACTCTTTTTATTTCTGGCCAATTTGGATTGCAAGTTACAGTTATAAATAAATCTGGTCTACCCAATTTCTCTATCAGTAGTCATAGCATCTTGATACAATTGATGCATATGTCTGGGACTACCAATATGCGTTGCTGGCAAAATGAAAATATTACCTAACCGTTCATTATTTTCAAGGTTTACAGAATTATTTTAGGCACATTTTTTAACATGATCTATTAATCCTTGACGACATTCAATTCTTAATTGTTTTTGATTATAACGAAAGAAATTTAATCTATTATTTTCTATAATAATATAAGCATGTAAAAAATATTGTTGTGTTAAACGACGACAATATAATATAGGATCAAATTAGAATTAATTCTATATGCAAGTCTGTAAGAATAATACTGTAAAGCTGATAATCTCTTACAAGTATTTGAATTTTGTTTCAAGATTGGACTCCAGCCTAAATCTCCTGAAGGAAATAAAATAACAAATACCATCGGATCAACATGGAATGATAATTTATTTAAAATCACGCTTTCATGATTATCTGGTGAATTTTTTGGATAAACACGTAAATCGGCAATTTCTGGAATTTCGTTATTTTTCGAAACTATTAATGCTGCACATTCACCAGTCCTGGGTGTGTTATAAACATTTTTATTCGAATTTATGCAGCGTGTGAATATTAAATTATACTCATCAATTTCACCATTATTAGTTACGTCATACAAATGTTTATATTTTTTAGCATACGGATTTTCTTTTAATATTTCTGATATTATTTTCATATATTCTAGTTCTAACATATTATTATTTTGCATTCGAATTTTATTAGCCGTATCATTATCATATATATAAATTTGACTGTATTGTGGATCAATTCCCTCTTTGCTAAAATATTATTAGGACTACTATGACATACTTGACCATGAATTTTAAATTATCAATTCCTTTTTATAATCATTAAGAATATTTGCATTAAAACTTGCAAAAGCAAATTTATTATTATAATATCGTATAAGATTTCTAAATTTGGTATCATATACAAGATTTTTTAATTCATTATTATAATCACTTAAAGGTAGAAGTACAATTTTACCATAATGACAACAACTTTTTTTTGAAAATTCTTCTAACCAAAAAACTGCAGAACAATAAGGACATATAAAAGTCATATCACCGATATCAGTATAATCAACACTCGTTTTAGAAAATTTTGAAATTTTTTGATTTATCCCTCGTTTATTAATTCGATTATTTGGCATATTTAAAACAATATCTTTTCTTCTCTTCTTATCCAATCTTTCTTCAGTCAGTGCTTCGACCATATCTTTATTCCTCTTCTTTTCCAATCTTTCTTTAGTCATACCTACGACTATATCTTTCCTCCTTTTCTTTGCCAACCTATCTTCGGTCATACCTTTAACTATATCTTTGTTCCTCTTCTTTTCTAACCTTTCTTCAGTCTATTTATTACTTTATCATTTTGTCTTTTACGAAATAATTTAATTCATTTAAATTTTGAAAATGTTTTCTCATATTAATAATTTCTTTATTTTTATTATAATAAGATTTATGGTAAAAATTTTTATGATCTTGTTTAAAATAATGATTATTACATGCCAAAATGTCATAATGACCACTATCTATGGTACCAGATAAGAAAAGTATTAATTTATTTCTATTGTCATTTTGACCATACGATAACGGCGAGAAATCATTTTGATAAATAACAATATTTATATTATATAATGAAAGAAACGCTTGAATTTCTACATGCCCACCAAATGTTCCATCTTTTGACATTGTTTGTTTGTAATTATCTTTTTTTATTAATTCATCTCCGAGAATAAATAATTAAAAAAAAGACCAATTCTTTAAAACTTCATTAACTAATTTCAAACGTATACGTCTATGTTTCTCTTGGTCATTATATAAAAATTGTGCAAAACTGCGGAATAAACAATTACCGTCACCTTTAATATGGATTTTCACTTGTTTATCCATTGATAAAATAAAAAAATAAAAAATAATGTTATAAATAAATTTATATATTGAAAACAACAATTATTTAATTTTTATTAATTTCTTCTTTGTACCTAAAAATATGAATAATTTCATAAAGTCTTAATATTAAAAAAATTATGAAGTTTATGTAGTATTAAATCCACGAGTTGAAAGAATCCACAATGAAGAGTAAAATAATGGTAATTGATATACATACTTGACAATTATTATAAAAATTATTATTTTTTATACGAAAATGAACTACATATCAGTTAAATTTCTCAAAACTTGTAATAAATTTGACTATAAAACATAATAATTTTTATAATTGTCAAGACTACCTCTCGATTGTAATCGAGTGTTTTTTTATAATTGATTTGTAATTGAGCATACTCAATAAAACCAATTTTTGCTACAAATTTAGATATTCGTTGGTCACAAATATTCCTTTCTATCAGTTTGCGTATACACAAAATAAAAATCCTACATTTTGTTATCAATCATTGTAAAACGCAATAACAGTTGCCTTGCGGTAGCGACAAATTAACAAATGAATAATAATTCGACATCAACTAAAACTTTCACCAAATGTGTATATGTGTGTAGGATGCGTGTACCTCCCAGGGTTACCATTTAGGGTTTTTCTGTCCTCTATTATCTAATGTAAATGAGGTCATACTGTGCGAGTGCAACAAAGAAAAAACACCTCTATCTGATATATACTAAAAATAAATCAAAGATCGGTAAGTCACACCACGTGGTCGCAAATCCACGTGCTAAATTGAAACGTCCCTATGTACCTCGCGTAAAAAAGTGTATGAAAAATTTTTTTTATTTTTTTAATTTAACTACGCCGCTGCTAATACTGAGTAAGCCAATTTTTTCTGCGCGTTCGCGTGTGCGAGAATCAGGAAATTAATGCGCGCCGCAGCTGTGTGTGCCTGATCTTTTCGATGTATCGCGCGCGCGTTCGCTGCTTATTGTTATACTCTCCCTAGTTTCTTCCTTTCACTCTCGTGTCCGCCTTATTTAATTGTTTGTATTTAATTGTTGGTGCACATTATGTACCTATTACAAAGGGAAGAATAATGTTCCTCGGATTAAACTTATAAACAATTTATCAATTTGATTTAATTCAACAATATATTTGAAACGTTTCTTTTGAAAAAGAAATTATTCTTCTTTTTACCTCAATTTAAATTTCTATCTTAACCTTCTCTATTTCAAAATATTATACTATTATAGTGGCTTATACGATTTATTACTTATTTATTATTTTATTTATTTATTTATTTATTTATTTATTTATGATGCTATGTTTTATTTATGTATTTGTTAGTTTGTTTCTTTGTTTCTTGTTTCTTTGCTTATTTGTTCTATGTTCATTTGTTCATTTGTTCATTTGTTCATTTGTTCATTTGTTCATTTGTTCATTTGTTCATTTGTTCATTTGTTCATTGTTCATTGTTCATTTGTTCATTTGTTCATTTGTCATTTGTTCATTTGTTCATTTGTTCATTTGTTCATTTGTTCATTTGTCATTTGTTCATTTGTTCATTTTGTTCATTTGTGTCATTTGTTCATTTGTTCATTTGTTCATTTGTTCATTTGTTCATTTGTTCATTTGTTCATTTGTTCATTGTTCATTGTTCATTGTTCATTTGTTCATTTGTTCATTTGTTCATTTGTTCATTTGTTCATTTGTTCATTTGTTCATTTGTTCATTTGTTCATTTGTTCATTTGTTCATTTGTTCATTTGTTCATTTGTTCATTTGTTCATTTGTTCATTTGTTTCATTTGTTCATTGCTTCATTTGTCATTTGTTCATTTGTTCATTTGTTCATTGTTCATTTGTTCATTTGTTTCATTTGTTCATTGTTCATTTGTTCATTTGTTCATTTGTTCATTTGTTCATTTTTCATTGTTCATTTGTTCATTTGTTCATTTGTTCATTTGTTCATTTGTTCATTTGTTCATTTGTTCATTGTTTATTTATTTATTTGTTTATTTATTTATTTATTCTCTTATACACTTTTTTAGATTTTAGAAGATTTTTAGAAGATTTTAAAATTAAGAATTGTAACCCAGGTAGATAAATTTAAAGTTTATTTGAACAAAAGTGTTTGTAATGTTTTTTCAATAAAATTAATAGATTTTGAGATAAATGGCTTTAAAAATAGAAAATTTTCCAAAAAATTGAAAAATTTCCATTTTTTATGGTGGAATAACTCTTAGGCATATTATTTTTAACACCTAAAATTTTTTTTCTATTTTCTTGAAGATATTTCCAGCCTGTTCTCAAATTTTGGAGCGATTTAAAATTTTCATCGTACCACTTGACGTGAAATAGCCCATATATATACAAAAGGTAACCTTTAATCCTGAAATCTTAGACACGGTTAAGGCGAAATATGGATAGTATATATATTAATATTATATATATAAAGGGTAACCTACAATCCTTAAATCTGAGACATGGCGGCGTCGGCGGCAGCGGCGAAATATATATATATATATATATTGTAGAGAGATAAACTTTCTGACTTACCGACGGAATAGAAGTTTGATGAGAATCCCAATTTAACAAATAAAATTTTTTAAAATTATCCTTAGTAGATAATCCTTAGTAGATGTAATATATATATATATATATATATATATATATATATATATATATATATATATATCTGTATCTGTATCTGTATGTAATAAACTTCTTGTTTTATTTTTGTAACGGTTATAATTAAATTCTGTAGTTTTTTTAACATTTCTTGTTACTTACAATATTTTATTTCTTTTAATTCAAAAAATACTGTATATTAAACTCAATTCTAAATTGATTAATAAACTTTTATATTTTTAAAACGAAAAGTTCCATAACGAAATGTAGTGAATGTGAGTTATGTTTAAGAAATATTTAAACTAATAGTGAAGAGATATGTGAACAAATTCACACTTTCTTCACGCGCTAGTGTTTTATTTTGGCGCGAAAATTTTAAAATGTGAATTTGTTCATTTATCACTACTACTATGACAGCGGCGGCGAAATATATTTTATATTAAATAGAGATATGTACTTTACATATTAAAAACATACTATATATATACATATTATACATAGTAATATAATATATATCTATATAATATAAATATATATATATATATTTCCCCACCGGGTGTTATGCAGCCCGACGTGTTACTGTCCAATAACCCTATCTCCCTTACACCCACTGGGGGTATGGCAGGTTTATGCAGCCCGGGCTGCATAACCCCGAAGGTCTCTCTCGCACGTGCTAAAGTAAGCATCTTCCCTCTCTTTCTTGGGCTGCATAAACCCCTATTGGGATAAATATATATATATATATATTGTCACGCTGCACTGGGGATTAGGGTGCAGGTAATGGGGACAATAAAAATAAGATTTTTGTAATATAACTAAATTTATTATCCGATGCGATTCATATAATAATTACGGGTGCCAGTCTCGTTCTTTACGCGGGCTCAAGCTCGGCTGCGATCGGCTCAGGGAGGGGGTAAATCTAGGAAGACGAAATGCGGCTCACTGCGGTTTGCACGAGTGCAATTTATAATTTAAATATCACGAATCGTTAGCTGAATCGGTGCTACTCGTCCGCGACGAGTTTAATGTCGACCGACGGCGCGGCTGCGATACGCGATCGCGGGTCGAAAGCTGCTCGAAAGAAAAGGGGGAGGGGAGAAGGGGGAAACGCGGTAACTCGCACACACACAGTAAGGAAGTACGGAATTAAGTATAATAAATAAAGGAGGCACAGATAGGGATGCACCAACCTTTGTTGCTACGCTGCTCTCGTTAAATATTGCTCAGCACAATACAAATCGGCACTCTCGCTACACACGGTAATTCGCACACAGGATCGGACGTCGTGACGTTACGGCGATCGGAAGAGCTCTGCTCTCCTCGGCGTGGTCAACGCATTGCCCGTGTGCGCGCATGCGTCGCGACGGCCCACTTGCGGTGCGTACGCGGCCTTACTCGAGTGCAGTTTGAGTAACATGGCCGCCGCATCGTCTCGTAGTGTACGCCTCGTCCGTTCCCGCAATAACAATGGTGCCGTTGACGACGACGCAAGCTGCTTGCCAGGTAATTATTAATCTCGTTCTTCTTGTTAATCCGACGGCTAATAAGATCTGTGTCTACAGGGCTGCGGAAGGCGTGTGTACGCGGCACGTAGATACGGCTCTTCGGTGTTGCCGCGGCCGATATCTCTTTCTCTCTCGCTCTTCTTGAGGCGCACGGCGTGACAGGTGCAACGGCGGGCTCGGGCTGCTTGGACGGACACACGGCGATATTCAGGTAAATGTCCATTTGGAAGACGGCTTGCTGTCTTTATTAATAATTTATGTGTGTGTGAGCACTTATAATGCTCACCTAACCTCTTCACAAGTCCTCTCCTATACACACTTGCATAGGTAAGTGTGTGCTCCTGTCTGCTCCCTTATAATGAATATTACTACATTAACTGGTGCTTGCAGGTTTCCTGGATTATTGCTGGCTGACGGACCTCCTGGCTACATTGGCTTCTTCTTCTGGCTCGGTCTTCCTTGGCTTTCCTGGGTACGCTACCACTAGATTCAGGACTTTGGAGCTCGCTGTCAACACCTCAACATGCTGCTTCATTGGCTCTTCGTCAGGCTCCTTAATAGATTACTTGAATAGTAATCTATGCTTCGATGAACTCCTTCTGTGTCCTGCTCGGCTGCTCCCTTGTGCACCTTTGTTAGTGGGCTCGGTGGTTTATTATATGTGTTAAGAAGCTCGGTTACTGGGAGGGTATTGTAGTTATTATTATAGGCTCTTAGGGAAATTCGAGAAGGATAGGTTTGGTTAGGCTTGTATGTGTGTGTGTGTGTGCTCGTACAGGGAAATAAGGTATAGTTATTTGTCGCTCTTAATGACATGCACTATTTGCATTGTCACAATATATATATTATATATATATTATATATATACATTGAATCCTGAATTCTTAGACACGGCGGCGGCGGCGAAATATTTATATATTATAGATATATATATATATGTGTGTGTGTGTGTGTGTGTGTGTGTGTGTGTGTGTGAGTGTGAGTGTGTGTGTGTGTGTGCGTGTTAATGAACAATTAACTTACCAAAAATAGTAAAATTTTAGATTATTTTAAACGGATCTAAATAGAACTTTACTTCTTAAAATTAATTTATTTAATGACGAAGGATCATCGCCAAAAGTTCTATATGTCATTAATATTTTGTACTTTTAGAGTAATAAAACTTTCTTCTTAAATATATAAATTTTTTTATTAATTTTTATTAATTTTATAGAACTATTTATATAATTTTAGTCGCATATAAATAAAAACCTGTTCCTTCCATTTCTCCCGTAATTCGTAATTTGCACCCTCTTTCAAATTTTGCGTTATACTCCATAATTATATCCAATTTATTTTTTCCTTTAGTTACAGAGCCCATATATTTATCTTATATGAATGAATTTGATTATTATAATTAAATTCATTCCTTAAAAAACCTTCTGTTGCTAATAAATACATACCTGTTTATTTAAAATATTGTTTTCTATAAATATACATAATCTACTCACTTATATCCATACAATTTTGAAATATTAATTTAAACAATATTTAAATTAAATGCTACTAAAATAATAATTTTCGAAAAACTTTTCAAATGTAATTCGTATTTTATATTGCCACTGTTAAAATTTGAACTTTCTTTGGCCTATACTGTTTATAATAGAATTATCTTAAAAATGCAATAATTAATATATTTAATTTTTAACCCATTGTATATATCATATGGATATTTGGAAAAATGAATGTTATACTTGATTAATATTTATTTAATCTTCAAACAATTTTGCATCTGTATTTAAAGCATTACATTGAATTTTAGATCCGTTATTATTATAGAGTATACGTTTAAAAATTTTATGAGTTTTAACCTGAATGAGTAAACTAATATACATTCTTTCAAGTTATGTTCACAACTTTTTTTGCGCACGGAAAAAATACATATATTATGTATTCTTGAAAAAAAAATTTTTAAATATATATATATATATATTATATAAATATTCCGCCGCATACACACACATACACGCACGCACGCACGCACCCACACACACACACCCACGTACATACATACATATATATACATATATATGGGCTATTTCACGTCAAGTGGTACGATGAAAATTTTAAATCGCTCCAAAATTTGAGAACAGGCTGGAAACATCTTCCAGAATATACAAAAAAAATTTTAGGTTTTAAAAATAATTTGCCTAAGAGTTATTCAACCATGAAAAGTGGAAATTATTCAATTTTTTAGAAAAATTGCTACTTTTAAAGCCATTTATCTCAAAATCTGTTGATTTTTTTGAAAAAACATTACAAACAACTTTTGTTTAAATTAATCTTTAGAACTTATCTACCCTGGTTACATTTCTTAATTTCAAAATCTCGAAGAGATAGAGCACCCGGACATATTGAATATCAAAAAAAAGGCGACCACGCCACAATCGTTTTTAATCTAATACCTCTCAAGAGTTCACATTTTTCGCGAGCTTTCGAATGGCGGTGGTTAGCTTATTGGCCAAGACCGCTGTTGTAAGTAATGCCTCATAAATATCATAAAATCACTAATTTTCATGTATTTTAGGGCATAACACATACACACACACACTCACACACGCACACACACACGCGCGCGCACACACACACACACACGTACACACACACACACACACACATACACTCACACACACACACACACACTTATATATATATTTATATATATATATATATATGGGTGGTTCTCTGTGACATCGAAGATGAAAAAAATAAATATTGCTATAACTGTGGGAATATGTTTTAGAGGTATCCAGTAGTTCCCCTGAATTTTTTCAGATTTTTTCTGGGCCATTATTTTAAGTTACTGAGAGTCAAAGTTGACATTTTAGCACTTTTTTGCATTATATGCCCATTTTCATGAATTTTTAGCTCCCAGGGGATGCATTTTTCACTAAAAACATAAGTATGACTTTTTTTGTAAAATTTTCCGAACTTTTCATTAAAAATACTTTTAAAGACATAAATGTATGCTGTCACACTCTTGTAAGCCATTTAAACCTTAAATAGTGAAAATCAGCAATTCTGCTCCGGACTCTGGTAACCTAATACTGTCTAAAAGATGTCTTTTTATAGTCAGAAACTGCCTAAAAATTTCCAGAGTGGGTCTAAATCATTAAGATCACTTATGGTCAAAATATCCGGGAAAAGTGCCCGAAATATTAATAGAAATGTATATTTGTTGCCTTATAACGATGAATCTATTAGCATGATCATTGCAAAAAAATTTGTGCACTTACCTTGGAGTGGTAGAAAAGTATCTTCACTTGTTTCAGTATCCATCTAATCTCCTGTAAGCTGCTAAAAATACAAATATTATTATACAAATGTAAAAAATTAATTTTTAAACATTTATAATGCTGAATTTTTAGTTTTACATCTCTTACAAGAATTATAATACTAATCTGAAGGATTACTATAAATATATAAATATCATTATTACAATAACTGAATATACGTATTTAATACAAAAGATATATAAATAAATCGGATATATAATTATAATGAATAATATGATAACGTGACAGTGACAAGTTTGTGAAATTTAAACAATGTATTGCTGAATAATAATAATAATAATGTTGATACTTTTATAGTAATCTTTCAGATTAGTATTATAATTCTTGTAAGGGATGTAAAACTAAAAATCCAGCATTATAAATGTTTAAAAATTAATTTTTTACATTTGTATAATAATATTTGTATTTTTAGCAGCTTACAGGGGATTAGATGGATACTGAAACAAGTGAAGATACTTTTCTACCACTCCAAGGTAAGTGCACAAATTTTTTTGCAATGATCATGCTAATAGATTCATCGTTATAAGGCAACAAATATACATTTCTATTAATATTTCGGGCACTTTTCCCGGATATTTTGACCATAAGTGATCTTAATGATTTAGACCCACTCTGGAAATTTTTAGGCAGTTTCTGACTATAAAAAGACATCTTTTAGATAGTATTAGGTTACCAGAGTCCGGAGCAGAATTGCTGATTTTCACTATTTAAGGTTTAAATGGCTTACAAGAGTGTGACAGCATACATTTATGTCTTTAAAAGTATTTTTAATGAAAAGTTCGGAAAATTTTACAAAAAAAGTCATACTTATGTTTTTAGTGAAAAATGCATCCCCTGGGAGCTAAAAATTCATGAAAATGGGCATATAATGCAAAAAAGTGCTAAAATGTCATCTTTGACTCTCTGTAACTTAAAATAATGGCCCAGAAAAAATCTGAAAAAATTCAGGAAAACTACTGGATACCTCTAAAACATATTCCCACAGTTATAGCAATATTTATTTTTTTCATCTTCGATGTCACAGAGAACCACCCATATATATATATATGACATATATATATATATATATATATATATAACATATATTGTGACGTGGTATTCGCGAACCCGATCGAATTAATTATTTTTAATAATTAAAGTTAACCGTTGGGCCGCGTTGCCCAATACCGCGCACACAATTAATTTATTTATTTTCCGAACTGCGGCTGTCGCCAGGAACGCGAGTTCGCTGGGACGAACGGTGTGGAGGATTCGGGCGATCCTCCTTGCCTCGACACGATTTTTATAAAATTAAATAAACGTCGGCGGGAGCGGGGAGAACGAAATAAACACACAATGATTAATTAAAATAAAATAAAAGAAATATTTATTTTAAAATGTATTAACAAAATGGCCACTCAGGCCGTGTGCCGCGACAAAAGTTGCTTCGCGCGGGCGGAAGTCCCGGGAAACCTGCCGGATCGAGATCCTCGCCTGCGACAGGCTTCACTCCCGGGAACCGCTGTTCGAGTACCGTTCTACTCGAACACGCTCCCGATATACACACACACAAGGGAGGGGGAGGGTCACGATAGTAAATTTACACTTACCGGTGACGCTCCTCGGGGATGGCCCAGCCGATCCTCGGAGAGTGGTCGCCCTCCTGCACAAGGATACGACTTCTAGTTGAGGCGGTGAAGGCGGCCCTTGTCGTGGCGAGCTCCTGGCGGTCCGCGTCTCACTCGCGCATGACCCCGTCCTTAAACACACACACACACCTCACGGAACACGCGTTTAAGTCCACCCGGGTCTCCGCACCTAGCCCTGCTCCGGAACAACCGTCCACAGAACTTAATGCAGGAGGTGGGTGGGGCGCACTCTCGGCACTCACGAGTAGCACGCGATCACGGTCAAAACAATAATCCGTCTTGATTGACGGATTATTACACACTGATTAGGCGATCGCCTAATTTCTCGAAACAGGGATGAGAGTGGAGAAACACACACACTCTTTCGCGCTCCCATCCCTACGTATAGTCGCGCGCGTAATTGTTCACTCGTAGAAAATGTAAACAAGTGTCGTCGGTTGGCCTTGGCATACGAAAGGCTCCGACGACTTACAATTCGCGAATTTAAGTACTCTATTCGTCGTAAATAGATTGTGTGACGATTTCCGTCACAAAGCCCCCCCTCCCTAGACTCCACTTCCCTCGGGAAGGCCGAGTCGAAAGTAAGGCACAATCTACCCACGACTGCGCGCTGTATGCTTCTCTTCTTAAGGTCGGGAAGGAATACGATCCCTATGGATCCGGACCACCTCCTGCCCTATCTCTCGTGCAATGTCGGAAGGGAGGTTGGCGGCGGCCTCCAGCAACAGACGACATTCCCTGAGAATCAGCCGATGAAGCCCGTACTTCTGGGACAGTACGGTGTTCGGACCCAACCCCCCGTTTCTGTGTCGGCTTGCGAGGTGGTTTAAACACGCTCGTAGAGGCGTGAACGTCCATCGGGTTGGGTCGTCGCAAGCCACTAGGCCCAGCCTTCGGTGACTGCTTCTTACGAGGGTTTGGGGACGGGGTGTCCATACCTTCCTTCCCGACTGGTGGTTGGGCAGGGACTGGCTGAGCACCGCTCTCTTCTCGTCCCTGCCGTGATGATTCGGCTGCTGACTGCTTGGCTGAGGGAGTAGTTACTTCTGGTCTGTCTTAGCTTGGACGACAACACTGAGGGCAACCTTCACCTGTTCGAAGGGCCCCGTGCTGTCTAAGCCGAAGGCAGCAGCCTGGCGGCGAAGTCGCCTCTTCTACTCGGCGACCCACCACCACTTCTGCATAGGGGGGCTTGGGCCCAGAAGACTTCACAAACGAGCCCTTCTTGGGTCCCTCCCTGCGGGTGGGCGTCTCCATCCGCCGCTTTTTGGACTCGTTCTGACTGTCCCGTTGCTTCGACCGCTTCGGTCTCTGCTGAGGTACAGGGACCTTGGCAACCGAAACCTGGGAAGCAACCGTTGAAGACGGCGAGTATCCCCGCTCTTGGATCTAGATGGCATAGGATCGAGAGCATCTTGGACACTCACTCACTGCCACCCCTCGGCGGCCGCAAATGAAACAGTATATCGATTGCGGTGCCGCGCACTCCCAGTGGCTGTGGTCCATCGCCCAGCAGTTAAAACAAGCCATTTTAGGCGGATCTACCGACCGATTGAAAGGTAGAGGAACCAATCGACGGAGGACGATCCCCCTAGTAATGACTGGGCCGGATGACGATGGCCCAGCCTTGGCTTGTTCCGTCAGGGTCTCGACCCCAACATCGAGTTTCCCTGCGGTTGATGGGACTATGACGGACACAGCTCCCGCCCTCAAGCATGGGCTCTCCGTCACTTGGGGGTTGGCTGAGACTCCTGACTCATAGTCATCCATCGTCAACTGCCGTCTGCCGCTGCTCTTCTGCGATTATCGGCGGGGGCCTTTTGCCACTCTCGTTCTGCCTCGCGTAGATCTTCTACGTAGTCGGCGGGGTAGATATTGGTGGACGACCCCAGTGCTAACACCGCAGGTACGTCCACCTCCATCTGTTCCATCTGGGTCGTATCACCCGATGACGGGATATCAATCGTCGAGGTTCGGGATGTTCCTTCCATCTCGATGAGTACTTCGTCGATTTCCCGCACGGACTGGTCACATCCAGCGAGTGGGTCATCAACGGGCACCTCGAGACAGTCGGAGGCCACTCCGACTACCTCTTCGGCAACACCCGACGTCGGAGTGTCTACCCCAGCAGAATGATCGGAGGCGACGATGGATCAACACCGTCTCCTGCCTCCAAGTCTCGGTTCTGGTCCATCGGGGAGCTGAAAGAAAACAAAAGGTTAATTAGTCATAATTAAGGTAAATTACGAGTAAGGGAGGATTGCCCATTCACTCACACACAAGTATTCTCAAACATCACTCTCTCAATGCATGGTATACAGTTACCAGGCCCAACCTTCGATAATCGTTCTCATGCGAACCGATACGCAACCCTTACAGCTTCACTGACAACCCGAGGTGGTACATATCTTTTTACATCCGATATATGTACCTCGGTCCGTTTCCGACCAGACTTTTCTAGTCTCAGAATTACTGGAGATAGTACTTCTTTAACTTCGAAGGGTCCGTCATACTTTGGTGCCAGTTTAGCAGATATGCCCTTCGCACCTTGGGAAAGCGTTCAGCACTTCCTCATGACTAGAACTCCTACCTGAAACGAGGCAATACGTCTGTTTCTGTTGTAGGTCTTTTCTTGATGTCTTTTCTCCTCGTCAATGTATTTCTTGACCAAGTCGCGTAGAGCATTATGTCTTTTAAGACGATCTAGCCATACTTCGGGATTGTCCAGGATCTTAAAATCCTGTTTTTCCACTTCCCTGCGGAGACTCTTCACAGGTTGTGGATGACGCCCGAAGTTTAAGAACGCGGGTGAGACTTTGGTACTTGACTGCATTGCCGTGTTTATTGCATGGCGAAATTCGTGCAAGTGTGTGTCCCACCTACGATGATCCGAATCCACAAACGTCGCAATCATCGTTTTTAACGTTCTATTTGTTCTCTCCACTGGGTTGGCTTGCGGTCGGTAAGGAGGGGTTCTGACATGTTTTATGCCATATTCCTCCAGCATTCGCGACATGATGCCGTTGACGAAGTCAGTCCCATTATCCGTTATTAGGAAATCTGGTGTTTCCCAACGGAAGACTACGAGTTCCTCGAATGCTTTAGAGACTGACTTACCGGTCGCCGTACGTAATGGTTTGAGCTCTATCCACCTCGTAAACAAGTCTTGAAATACTATGATGCATTTGTATTGACTTTTACTACGTGGAAGCTCCATTACGTCTGCTGCCACAACAGCCCAGGGTCTCTCAATGTTCCGTTTACCCATCAAGCCTTGAGGACCTGCTTGAGACGTCTTATAGCACTTACAGATCCTCTGCTCCAAGGGTAGAACAAGGCGCCAGCCTTCTTCTCGTTCTGTTACAGAGTCCAAGAGTTTATCACTTGTAAAACGATATAGCATATCATCCTCAATTTTCCACTCCGGAAATTTCTGAGGGCATGAGCGTTCATCGTTTAATCTAGCAATATGCCATGGGTCTGTAATTACTTCGAACGAGGCAATCTCTTCTTCGTCGGGGTCTGGGTTCTCATATTATAATTCTTTTATTTTTATTATAATAAGATTTATGGTAAAAATTTTATGATCTTTTTAAAATAAGATTATTACATCCAAAATGTCTAATGACCACTATCTATGACCAGATAAGAAAAGTATTAATTTATTTCTATTGTCATTTTGACCATACGATAACGGCGAGAAATCATTTTGATAAATAACAATATTTATATTATATAATGAAAGAAACGCTTGAATTTCTACATGCCCACCAAATGTTCCATCTTTTGACATTGTTTGTTTGTATTTATTTTTTTATTAATTCATCTCCGAGAATAAATAATTAAAAAAAGACCAATTCTTTAAAACTTCATTACTAATTTCAAACGTATACGTCTCTGTTTCTCTTGGTCATTATATAAAAATTGTGCAAAACTGCGGAATAACAATTACCGTCACCTTTAATATGGATTTTCACTTGTTTATCCATTGATAAAATAAAAAAATAAAAAATAATGTTATAAATAAATTATATATTGAAAACAACAATTATTTAATTTTATTAATTTCTTCTTGTACCTAAAAATATGAATAATTCATAAAGTCTAATATTAAAAAAATTATGAAGTTTATGTAGTATTAAATCCACGAGTTGAAAGAACCACAATGAAGAGTAAAATAATGGTAATTGATATACATACTTGACAATATTATAAAAATTATTATTTTTATACGAAAATGAACTACATATCAGTTAAATTTCTCAAAACTTGTAATAAATTTGACTATAAAACATAATATTTTTATAATTGTCAAGACTACCTCTCGATTGTAATCGAGTGTTTTTTTATAATTGATTTGTAATTGAGCATACTCAAAAACCAATTTTTGCTACAAATTTAGATATTCGTTGGTCACAAATATTCCTTTCTATCAGTTTGCGTATACACAAAATAAAAATCCTACATTTTGTTATCAATCATTGTAAAACGCAATAACAGTTGCCTTGCGGTAGCGACAAATTAACAAATGAATAATAATTCGACATCAACTAAAACTTTCACCAAATGTGTATATGTGTGGAGGATGCGTGTACCTCCCAGGGTTACATTTAGGGTTTTTCTGTCCTCTATTATCTAATGTAATGAGGTCTACTGTGCGAGTGCAACAAAGAAAAACACCTCTATCTGTATATACTAAAAATAAATCAAAGATCGGTAAGTCACACCACGTGGTCGCAAATCCACGTGCTAAATTGAAACTCCCTATGTACCTCGCGTAAAAAAGTGTATGAAAATTTTTTTTATTTTTTTAATTTAACTACGCCGCTGCTAATACTGAGTAAGCCAATTTTTTCTGCGCGTTCGCGTGTGCGAGAATCAGGAAATTAATGCGCGCCGCAGCTGTGTGTGCCTGATCTTTTCGATGTATCGCGCGCGCGTTCGCTGCTTATTGTTATCTCCCCTAGTTTCTTCCTTTCACTCTCGTGTCCGCCTTATTTAATTGTTGTATTTAATTGTTGGTGCACATTATGTACCTATTACAAGGGAAGAAATGTTCCTCGGATTAAACTTATAAACATTTATCAATTTGATTTAATTCACAATATATTGAAACGTTTCTTTTGAAAAAGAAATTATTCTTCTTTTTACCTCAATTTAAATTTCTATCTTAACCTTCTCTATTTCAAAATATTATACTATTATAGTGGCTTATACGATTTATTTACTTATTTATTATTTATTTATTTTTTATTTATTTATTTTTATGATGCTATGTTTTTATTTATGTATTTGTTAGTTTGTTTCTTTGTTTCTTTGTTTCTTTGCTTATTTGTTCTATGTTCATTGTTCATTTGTTCATTTGTTCATTTGTTCATTTGTTCATTTGTTCATTTGTTCATTTGTTCATTTGTTCATTGTTCATTTGTTCATTTGTTCATTTGTTCATTTGTTCATTTGTTCATTTGTTCATTTGTTCATTTGTTCATTTGTTCATTTGTTCATTTGTTCATTTGTTCATTTGTTCATTGTTCATTTGTTCATTTGTTCATTTGTTCATTGTTCATTTGTCATTTGTTCATTTGTTCATTTGTTCATTGTTCATTGTTCATTGGTTCATTTGTTCATTTGTTCATTTGTTCATTTGTTCATTTGTTCATTTGTTCATTTGTTCATTTGTTCATTTGTTCATTTGTTCATTTGTTCATTTGTTCATTTGTTCATTTGTGTTCATTTGTTCATTTGTTCATTTGTTCATTTGTTCATTGTTCATTTGTTCATTTGTTCATTTGTTCATTTGTTCATTTGTCATTTGTTCATTGTTCATTTGTTCATTTGTTCATTTGTTCATTGTTCATTTGTTCATTTGTTCATTTGTCATTTGTTCATTTGTTCATTGTTCATTTGTTCATTTGTTCATTTGTTCATTTGTTCATTTGTTCATTTGGTCATTTGTTCATTTGTTCATTTGTTCATTTGTTCATTTGTTCATTTGTTCATTTGTTCATTGTTCATTTGTCATTTGTTCATTTGTTCATTTGTTCATTTGTTCATTTGTTCATTGTTCATTTGTTCATTGTTTATTTATTATTTGTGTTATTTATTTATTTATTCTCTTATACACTTTTTTAGATTTTAGAAGATTTTTAGAAGATTTTAAAATTAAGAATTGTAACCCAGGTAGATAAATTTTAAAGTTTATTTGAACAAAAGTTGTTTGTAATGTTTTTTCAATAAAATTAATAGATTTTGAGATAAATGGCTTTAAAAATAGAAAATTTTCCAAAAAATTGAAAAATTTCCATTTTTTATGGTGGAATAACTCTTAGGCATATTATTTTTAACACCTAAATTTTTTTTCTATTTTCTTGAAGATATTTCCAGCCTGTTCTCAAATTTTGGAGCGATTTAAAATTTTCATCGTACCACTTGACGTGAAATAGCCCATATATACAAAAGGTAACCTTTAATCCTGAAATCTTAGACACGGTTAAGGCGAATATGGATAGTATATATTAATATTATATATATAAGGGTAACCTACAATCCTTAAATCTGAGACATGGCGGCGTCGGCGGCAGCGGCGAAATATATATATATATATATTGTAGAGAGATAACTTTCTGACTTACCGACGGAATAGAAGTTTGATGAGAATCCCAATTTAACAAATAAAATTTTTTAAATTATCCTTAGTAGATAATCCTTAGTAGATGTAATATATATATATATATATATATATATATATATAATATATATATATATCTGTATCTGTATCTGTATGTAATAAACTTCTTGTTTTATTTTTGTAACGGTTATAATTAAATTCTGTAGTTTTTTTAACATTTCTTGTTACTTACAATTTTTATTTCTTTTAATTCAAAAAATACTGTATATTAAACTCAATTCTAAATTGATTAATAAACTTTTATATTTTTAAAACGAAAAGTTCCATAACGAAATGTAGTGAATGTGAGTTATGTTTAAGAAAATTTAAACTAATAGTGAAGAGATATGTGAACAAATTCACACTTTCTTCACGCGCTAGTGTTTTATTTTTGGCGCGAAAATTTTAAAATGTGAATTTGTTCATTTATCACTACTACTATGACAGCGGCGGCGAAATATATTTTATATTAAATAGAGATATGTACTTTACATATTAAAAACTATACTATATACATATTATACATAGTAATATAATATATCTATATAATATAAATATATATATATATATTTCCCCACCGGGTGTTATGCAGCCCGACGTGTTACTGTCCAATAACCCTATCTCCCTTACACCCACTGGGGGTATGGCAGGTTTATGCAGCCCGGGCTGCATAACCCCGAAGGTCTCTCTCGCACGTGCTAAAGTAAGCATCTTCCCTCTCTTTCTTGGGCTGCATAAACCCCTATTGGGATAAATATATATATTATATTGTCACGCTGCACTGGGGATTAGGGTGCAGGTAATGGGGACAATAAAAATAAGATTTTTGTAATATAACTAAATTTATTATCCGATGCGATTCATATAATAATTACGGGTGCCAGTCTCGTTCTTTACGCGGGCTCAAGCTCGGCTGCGATCGGCTCAGGGAGGGGGTAATCTAGGAAGACGAAATGCGGCTCACTGCGGTTTGCACGAGTGCAATTTATAATTTAAATATCACGAATCGTTAGCTGAATCGGTGCTACTCGTCCGCGACGAGTTTAATGTCGACCGACGGCGCGGCTGCGATACGCGATCGCGGGTCGAAGCTGCTCGAAAGAAAGGGGGAGGGAGAAGGGGGAAACGCGGTAACTCGCACACACAGTAAGGAAGTACGGAATTAAGTATAATAATAAAGGAGGCACAGATAGGGATGCACCAACCTTTGTTGCTACGCTGCTCTCGTTAAATATTGCTCAGCACAATACAAATCGGCACTCTCGCTACACACGGTAATTCGCACACAGGATCGGACGTCGTGACGTTACGGCGATCGGAAGAGCTCTGCTCTCCTCGGCGTGGTCAACGCATTGCCCGTGTGCGCGCATGCGTCGCGACGGCCCACTTGCGGTGCGTACGCGGCTTTTTTAGATTTTAGAAGATTTTTAGAAGATTTTAAAATTAAGAATTGTAACCCAGGTAGATAAATTTTAAAGTTTATTTGAACAAAAGTTGTTTGTAATGTTTTTTCAATAAAATTAATAGATTTTGAGATAAATGGCTTTAAAAATAGAAAATTTTCCAAAAAATTGAAAAATTTCCATTTTTTATGGTGGAATAACTCTTAGGCATATTATTTTTAACACCTAAATTTTTTTTCTATTTTCTTGAAGATATTCCAGCCTGTTCTCAAATTTTGGAGCGATTTAAAATTTTCATCGTACCACTTGACGTGAAATAGCCATATATACAAAAGGTAACCTTTAATCCTGAAATCTTAGACACGGTTAAGGCGAAATATGGATAGTATATATTAATATTATATATATAAGGGTAACCTACAATCCTTAAATCTGAGACATGGCGGCGTCGGCGGCAGCGGCGAAATATA
This sequence comes from Theocolax elegans, assembly GCA_026168455.1. Taxonomy (NCBI): domain Eukaryota; kingdom Metazoa; phylum Arthropoda; class Insecta; order Hymenoptera; family Cerocephalidae; genus Theocolax; species Theocolax elegans. The sequence goes on along the minus strand of JANSJX010000294.1, from coordinate 8,604 downwards.
TATATATATATTGTAGAGAGATAACTTTCTGACTTACCGACGGAATAGAAGTTTGATGAGAATCCCAATTTAACAAATAAAATTTTTTAAATTATCCTTAGTAGATAATCCTTAGTAGATGTAATATATATATATATATATATATATATATATATAATATATATATATATCTGTATCTGTATCTGTATGTAATAAACTTCTTGTTTTATTTTTGTAACGGTTATAATTAAATTCTGTAGTTTTTTTAACATTTCTTGTTACTTACAATATTTTATTTCTTTTAATTCAAAAAATACTGTATATTAAACTCAATTCTAAATTGATTAATAAACTTTTATATTTTTAAAACGAAAAGTTCCATAACGAAATGTAGTGAATGTGAGTTATGTTTAAGAAATATTTAAACTAATAGTGAAGAGATATGTGAACAAATTCACACTTTCTTCACGCGCTAGTGTTTTATTTTTGGCGCGAAAATTTTAAAATGTGAATTTGTTCATTTATCACTACTACTATGACAGCGGCGGCGAAATATATTTTATATTAAATAGAGATATGTACTTTACATATTAAAAACATACTATATATATACATATATACATAGTAATAATAATATATCTAATAATATAAATATATATATATATATTTCCCCACCGGGTGTTATGCAGCCCGACGTGTTACTGTCCAATAACCCTATCTCCCTTACACCCACTGGGGGTATGGCAGGTTTATGCAGCCCGGGCTGCATAACCCCGAAGGTCTCTCTCGCACGTGCTAAAGTAAGCATCTTCCCTCTCTTTCTTGGGCTGCATAAACCCCTATTGGGATAAATATATATATATATATTGTCACGCTGCACTGGGGATTAGGGTGCAGGTAATGGGGACAATAAAAATAAGATTTTTGTAATATAACTAAATTTATTATCCGATGCGATTCATATAAAATTACGGGTGCCAGTCTCGTTCTTTACGCGGGCTCAAGCTCGGCTGCGATCGGCTCAGGGAGGGGGTAAATCTAGGAAGACGAAATGCGGCTCACTGCGGTTTGCACGAGTGCAATTTAATTTAAATATCACGAATCGTAGCTGAATCGGTGCTACTCGTCCGCGACGAGTTTAATGTCGACCGACGGCGCGGCTGCGATACGCGATCGCGGGTCGAAGCTGCTCGAAAGAAAGGGGGAGGGAGAAGGGGGAAACGCGGTAACTCGCACACACACAGTAAGGAAGTACGGAATTAAGTATAATAATAAAGGAGGCACAGATAGGGATGCACCAACCTTTGTTGCTACGCTGCTCTCGTTAATATTGCTCAGCACAATACAAATCGGCACTCTCGCTACACACGGTAATTCGCACACAGGATCGGACGTCGTGACGTTACGGCGATCGGAAGAGCTCTGCTCTCCTCGGCGTGGTCAACGCATTGCCCGTGTGCGCGCATGCGTCGCGACGGCCCACTTGCGGTGCGTACGCGGCCTTACTCGAGTGCAGTTTGAGTAACATGGCCGCCGCATCGTCTCGTAGTGTACGCCTCGTCCGTTCCCGCAATAACAATGGTGCCGTTGACGACGACGCAAGCTGCTTGCCAGGTAATTATTAATCTCGTTCTTCTTGTTAATCCGACGGCTAATAAGATCTGTGTCTACAGGGCTGCGGAAGGCGTGTGTACGCGGCACGTAGATACGGCTCTTCGGTGTTGCCGCGGCCGATATCTCTTTCTCTCTCGCTCTTCTTGAGGCGCACGGCGTGACAGGTGCAACGGCGGGCTCGGGCTGCTTGGACGGACACACGGCGATATTCAGGTAAATGTCCATTTGGAAGACGGCTTGCTGTCTTTATTAATAATTTATGTGTGTGTGAGCACTTATAATGCTCACCTAACCTCTTCACAAGTCCTCTCCTATACACACTTGCATAGGTAAGTGTGTGCTCCTGTCTGCTCCCTTATAATGAATATTACTACATTAACTGGTGCTTGCAGGTTTCCTGGATTATTGCTGGCTGACGGACCTCCTGGCTACATTGGCTTCTTCTTCTGGCTCGGTCTTCCTTGGCTTTCCTGGGTACGCTACCACTAGATTCAGGACTTTGGAGCTCGCTGTCAACACCTCAACATGCTGCTTCATTGGCTCTTCGTCAGGCTCCTTAATAGATTACTTGAATAGTAATCTATGCTTCGATGAACTCCTTCTGTGTCCTGCTCGGCTGCTCCCTTGTGCACCTTTGTTAGTGGCTCGGTGGTTTATTATATTGTTAAGAAGCTCGGTTACTGGGAGGGTATTGTAGTTATTATTATAGGCTCTTAGGGAAATTCGAGAAGGATAGGTTTGGTTAGGCTTGTATGTGTGTGTGTGTGCTCGTACAGGGAAATAAGGTATAGTTATTGTCGCTCTTAATGACATGCCTATTTGCATTGTCACAATATATATTATATATATTATATATATACATTGAATCCTGAATTCTTAGACACGGCGGCGGCGGCGAATATTTATATATTAGATATATATATAATGTGTGTGTGTTGTGTGTGTGTGTGGTGTGTGTGTGAGTGTGAGTGTGTGTGTGTGTGCGTGTTAATGAACAATTAACTTACCAAAAATAGTAAAATTTTAGATTATTTTAAACGGATCTAAATAGAACTTTACTTCTTAAAATTAATTTATTTAATGACGAAGGATCATCGCCAAAAGTTCTATATGTCATTAATATTTTGTACTTTTAGAGTAATAAAACTTTCTTCTTAAATATATAAATTTTTTATTAATTTTTATTAATTTTATAGAACTATTTATATAATTTTAGTCGCATATAAATAAAAACCTGTTCCTTCCATTTCTCCCGTAATTCGTAATTTGCACCCTCTTTCAAATTTTGCGTTATACTCCATAATTATATCCAATTTTTTTTTCCTTTAGTTACAGAGCCCATATATTTATCTTATATGAATGAATTTGATTATTATAATTAAATTCATTCCTTAAAAAACCTTCTGTTGCTAATAAATACATACCTGTTTATTTAAAATATTGTTTTCTATAAATATACATAATCTACTCACTTATATCCATACAATTTTGAAATATTAATTTAAACAATATTTAATTAAATGCTACTAAAATAATAATTTTCGAAAAACTTTTCAAATGTAATTCGTATTTTATATTGCCACTGTTAAAATTTGAACTTTCTTTGGCCTATACTGTTTATAATAGAATTATCTTAAAAATGCAATAATTAATATATTTAATTTTTAACCCATTGTATATCATATGGATATTTGGAAAAATGAATGTTATACTTGATTAATATTTATTTAATCTTCAAACAATTTTGCATCTGTATTTAAAGCATTACATTGAATTTTAGATCCGTTATTATTATAGAGTATACGTTTAAAAATTTTATGAGTTTTAACCTGAATGAGTAAACTAATATACATTCTTTCAAGTTATGTTCACAACTTTTTTTGCGCACGGAAAAAATACATATATTATGTATTCTTGAAAAAAAAATTTTTAAATATATATATATATATTATATAAATATTCCGCCGCATACACACACATACACGCACGCACGCACGCACCCACACACACACACCCACGTACATACATACATATATATACATATATGGGCTATTTCACGTCAAGTGGTACGATGAAAATTTTAAATCGCTCCAAAATTTGAGAACAGGCTGGAAACATCTTCCAGAATATACAAAAAAAATTTTAGGTTTTAAAAATAATTTGCCTAAGAGTTATTCAACCATGAAAGTGGAAATTATTCAATTTTTTAGAAAAATTGCTACTTTTAAAGCCATTTATCTCAAAATCTGTTGATTTTTTTGAAAAAACATTACAAACAACTTTTGTTTAAATTAATCTTTAGAACTTATCTACCCTGGTTACATTTCTTAATTTCAAAATCTCGAAGAGATAGAGCACCCGGACATATTGAATATCAAAAAAAGGCGACCACGCCACAATCGTTTTAATCTAATACCTCTCAAGAGTTCACATTTTTCGCGAGCTTTCGAATGGCGGTGGTTAGCTTATTGGCCAAGACCGCTGTTGTAAGTAATGCCTCATAAATATCATAAAATCACTAATTTTCATGTATTTTAGGGCATAACACATACACACACACACTCACACGCACGCACGCACGCACCCACACACACACACCCCACGTACATACATCTATATATACATATATATGGGCTATTTCACGTCAAGTGGTACGATGAAAATTTTAAATCGCTCCAAAATTTGAGAACAGGCTGGAAACATCTTCCAGAATATACAAAAAAATTTTAGGTTTTAAAAATAATTTGCCTAAGAGTTATTCAACCATGAAAGTGGAAATTATTCAATTTTTTAGAAAAATTGCTACTTTTAAAGCCATTTATCTCAAAATCTGTTGATTTTTTTGAAAAAACATTACAAACAACTTTTGTTTAAATTAATCTTTAGAACTTATCTACCCTGGTTACATTTCTTAATTTCAAAATCTCGAAGAGATAGAGCACCCGACATATTGAATATCAAAAAAAAGGCGACCACGCCACAATCGTTTTAATCTAATACCTCTCAAGAGTTCACATTTTTCGCGAGCTTTCGAATGGCGGTGGTTAGCTTATTGGCCAAGACCGCTGTTGTAAGTAATGCCTCATAAATATCATAAAATCACTAATTTTCATGTATTTTAGGGCATAACACATACACACACACACTCACCACGCACACACACACGCGCGCGCACACACACACACACACGTACACACACACACACACACACATACACTCACACAACACACACACACTTATATATATTTATATATATATATATATATGGGTGGTTCTCTGTGACATCGAAGATGAAAAAATAATATTGCTATAACTGTGGGAATATGTTTTAGAGGTATCCAGTAGTTCCCCTGAATTTTTTCAGATTTTTTCTGGGCCATTATTTTAAGTTACTGAGAGTCAAAGTTGACATTTTAGCACTTTTTGCATTATATGCCCATTTTCATGAATTTTTAGCTCCCAGGGGATGCATTTTTCACTAAAAACATAAGTATGACTTTTTTTGTAAAATTTTCCGAACTTTTCATTAAAAATACTTTTAAAGACATAAATGTATGCTGTCACACTCTTGTAAGCCATTTAAACCTTAAATAGTGAAAATCAGCAATTCTGCTCCGGACTCTGGTAACCTAATACTGTCTAAAAGATGTCTTTTTATAGTCAGAAACTGCCTAAAAATTTCCAGAGTGGGTCTAAATCATTAAGATCACTTATGGTCAAAATATCCGGGAAAAGTGCCCGAAATATTAATAGAAATGTATATTTGTTGCCTTATAACGAGAATCTATTAGCATGATCATTGCAAAAAAATTTGTGCACTTACCTTGGAGTGGTAGAAAAGTATCTTCACTTGTTTCAGTATCCATCTAATCTCCTGTAAGCTGCTAAAAATACAAATATTATTATACAAATGTAAAAAATTAATTTTTAAACATTTATAATGCTGAATTTTTAGTTTTACATCTCTTACAAGAATTATAATACTAATCTGAAGGATTACTATAAATATAAATACATTATTACAATAACTGAATATACGTATTTAATACAAAAGATATATAAATAAATCGGATATATAATTATAATGAATAATATGATAACGTGACAGTGACAAGTTTGTGAAATCTAAACAATGTATTGCTGAATAATAATAATAATAATGTTGATACTTTTATAGTAATCTTTCAGATTAGTATTATAATTCTTGTAAGGGATGTAAAACTAAAAATCCAGCATTATAAATGTTTAAAAATTAATTTTTTACATTTGTATAATAATATTTGTATTTTTAGCAGCTTACAGGGGATTAGATGGATACTGAAACAAGTGAAGATACTTTTCTACCACTCCAAGGTAAGTGCACAAATTTTTTTGCAATGATCATGCTAATAGATTCATCGTTATAAGGCAACAAATATACATTTCTATTAATATTTCGGGCACTTTTCCCGGATATTTTGACCATAAGTGATCTTAATGATTTAGACCCACTCTGGAAATTTTTAGGCAGTTTCTGACTATAAAAGACATCTTTTAGATAGTATTAGGTTACCAGAGTCCGGAGCAGAATTGCTGATTTTCACTATTTAAGGTTTAAATGGCTTACAAGAGTGTGACAGCATACATTTATGTCTTTAAAAGTATTTTTAATGAAAAGTTCGGAAATTTTACAAAAAAAGTCATACTTATTTTTTAGTGAAAAATGCATCCCCTGGGAGCTAAAAATTCATGAAAATGGGCATATAATGCAAAAAGTGCTAAAATGTCATCTTTGACTCTCTGTAACTTAAAATAATGGCCCAGAAAAAATCTGAAAAAATTCAGGAAAACTACTGGATACCTCTAAAACATATTCCCACAGTTATAGCAATATTTATTTTTTTCATCTTCGATGTCACAGAGAACCACCCATATATATATATATGACATATATATATATATATATATATATATAACATATATTGTGACGTGGTATTCGCGTACCCGATCGAATTAATTATTTTTAATAATTAAAGTTAACCGTTGGGCCGCGTTGCCCAATACCGCGCACACAATTAATTTATTTATTTTCCGAACTGCGGCTGTCGCCAGGAACGCGAGTTCGCTGGGACGAACGGTGTGGAAGATTCGGGCGACTCCTTGCCTCGACACGATTTTTATAAAATTAAATAAAAGTCGGCGGGAGCGGGGAGAACAAAATAAACACACAATGATTAATTAAAGTAAAATAAATGAAATATTCATTTTAAAATGTATTAACAAAATGGCCACTCAGGCCGTGTGCCGCGACAAAAGTTGCTTCGCGCGGGTGGAAGTCCCGGAAACCTGTCGGATCGAGATCCTCGCCTGCGACAGGCTTCACTCCCGGGAACCGCTGTTCGAGTACCGTTCTACTCGAACACGCTCCCGATATACACACACACAAGGGAGGGGGAGGGTCACGATAGTAAATTTACACTTACCGGTGACGCTCCTCGGGGATGGCCCAGCCGATCCTCGGAGAGTGGTCGCCCTCCTGCACAAGGATACGACTTCTAGTTGAGGCGGTGAAGGCGGCCCTTGTCGTGGCGAGCTCCTGGCGGTCCGCGTCTCACTCGCGCATGACCCCGTCCTTAAACACACACACACACCTCACGGAACACGCGTTTAAGTCCACCCGGGTCTCCGCACCTAGCCCTGCTCCGGAACAACCGTCCACAGAACTTAATGCAGGAGGTGGGTGGGGCGCACTCTCGGCACTCACGAGTAGCACGCGATCACGGTCAAAACAATAATCCGTCTTGATTGACGGATTATTACACACTGATTAGGCGATCGCCTAATTTCTCGAAACAGGGATGAGAGTGGAGAAACACACACACTCTTTCGCGCTCCCATCCCTACGTATAGTCGCGCGCGTAATTGTTCACTCGTAGAAAATGTAAACAAGTGTCGTCGGTTGGCCTTGGCATACGAAAGGCTCCGACGACTTACAATTCGCGAATTTAAGTACTCTATTCGTCGTAAATAGATTGTGTGACGATTTCCGTCACAAAGCCCCCCCTCCCTAGACTCCACTTCCCTCGGGAAGGCCGAGTCGAAAGTAAGGCACAATCTACCCACGACTGCGCGCTGTATGCTTCTCTTCTTAAGGTCGGGAAGGAATACGATCCCTATGGATCCGGACCACCTCCTGCCCTATCTCTCGTGCAATGTCGGAAGGGAGGTTGGCGGCGGCCTCCAGCAACAGACGACATTCCCTGAGAATCAGCCGATGAAGCCCGTACTTCTGGGACAGTACGGTGTTCGGACCCAACCCCCCGTTTCTGTGTCGGCTTGCGAGGTGGTTTAAACACGCTCGTAGAGGCGTGAACGTCCATCGGGTTGGGTCGTCGCAAGCCACTAGGCCCAGCCTTCGGTGACTGCTTCTTACGAGGGTTTGGGGACGGGGTGTCCATACCTTCCTTCCCGACTGGTGGTTGGGCAGGGACTGGCTGAGCACCGCTCTCTTCTCGTCCCTGCCGTGATGATTCGGCTGCTGACTGCTTGGCTGAGGGAGTAGTTACTTCTGGTCTGTCTTAGCTTGGACGACAACACTGAGGGCAACCTTCACCTGTTCGAAGGGCCCCGTGCTGTCTAAGCCGAAGGCAGCAGCCTGGCGGCGAAGTCGCCTCTTCTACTCGGCGACCCACCACCACTTCTGCATAGGGGGGCTTGGGCCCAGAAGACTTCACAAACGAGCCCTTCTTGGGTCCCTCCCTGCGGGTGGGCGTCTCCATCCGCCGCTTTTTGGACTCGTTCTGACTGTCCCGTTGCTTCGACCGCTTCGGTCTCTGCTGAGGTACAGGGACCTTGGCAACCGAAACCTGGGAAGCAACCGTTGAAGACGGCGAGTATCCCCGCTCTTGGATCTAGATGGCATAGGATCGAGAGCATCTTGGACACTCACTCACTGCCACCCCTCGGCGGCCGCAAATGAAACAGTATATCGATTGCGGTGCCGCGCACTCCCAGTGGCTGTGGTCCATCGCC
>JANSJX010000293.1:0-37265 GCA_026168455.1 Theocolax elegans | reverse complement strand
TCGACCTGAAGTTCGCAAAAGAATTGGCGGTCATGTTTCGCACACGGTTAAAAAATGTCATGTTTCGCACACGCAAAACAAGCACGAGAAACCGTGTTTCGCGCACGGAGTGTTAAAAAAGATGTTTCTAACCTCAAATCGTTAAAATACTAAAGCAGCCACAATAAATATCAGAATATGAATATGAGTAGAAATACTCATAATAACCTATAAAATTACTAAAATAGGTCTTAATATAACCTATAAAATAAACATTCATACCCTCAAATCTATAAAATCATTGAGGTTATGAATATTTGAGATTATGAATATTTATTTATATAGGTTATAACCAGTCTGTTTTTAGTAATATTACAGATTATAATAAGAGTGATTCCATGCCTGTCGGACAATTCTCGTGACGAGGAGATTCATCAGTTGAACAATAATGACCCAGCGTTGCCATCACAGCCTTTTTCATATCTTGGACAGAATGAATATTCCTTCGAATTGCTAAACCATAATATATTGTCAACTTTTTGATGAGACTCTCTGTTAGACGCTTTTTTCCTCCAAGCTTCTCTTCCTTCCTTTTATTTTGGAGTCGAGTACCCATGCGCTTTTGTACATGTCCCACGCACTCATTTTTTGTCACAGGGTAATCATCACCATATGGATTCATTTTTAGAATACCATTGAAAGTTTTCGAATCACCGTCGCCGATGTAATTCGTATACTTTACTCCAAAATTGTCAACAGATCTCAAAAACATCTCCACGATTGAATCTACCTCCATCTTCCCTGCTGAACCATCGTGATTTGAAGAGCATGATTCTTTATGATCATTATACCATTCTTCAAATTCTTCTTCGTCTAATATATTCTTTTGTAAAGCACATGAATGATAATATGCACTTTTTACAATAAGGTCGACTACTTTGCCAGAGTAATATGCAATGAGCTTTATAATACCAAACAATGAAGTAAAACCTCGTTTTTCCAGGATCCATCGCCAGAAACTTTCAAACAGTCAGCAGATCTATCATGTTCTATATTTTTTTTTTCTCTTCTTTGACAGCTTTTTTACAAACGCTTTTGAACATTGATTTTGACGCTGTATATAAATACTGCACAATTTGATCATATTGATTTTGCTGAACCTTGACATATATCCATAAACCTTGACATATATCCATAAGTCCACAAAACACATTGATACCTTCTCGTCCAACACCGAAAAGCCTCATAACAAAAACAATTCGTCTATTTATTTCGAATCCAGTGTTTATAAACGGTCCTGAATTTATTTCTCTATGACCACACATACACGATAATACAATTTTGAAACCTAAGCCTCGATGTCCGCACTCTGAAAATTGTATATTTTGTTTGCAAGATCTGCAAATTACGATATCAGAAATTGCAAAAAATACTGTGACAAACTCGATTATTCGATAGCAGTGAGTTGGATGCACAATGATGTTCTCGGTGCTAGCGGTGACTAATTTTCTCTCAGTACTACTTGTGTTGCACTCTGTATCGTCTGATTCTATTGTGAATTGATTACCATGGAATTTTCGTTTCCGTGGTTTTGCAGCACGATTACTACTCGATTTGTCACTTTTCGGATAACTACACATGATTATATTGAAGCGCACTCGTCAATAGTCAGAGCAGAACTAAACGTTACTCCACAAACAGCTCTATAGGAAGCAGCTGTTATTAGCTTTTACCATGATGACCCACTTGCAGGACACCCAGGTACGAGAGCAACACTTTCGGCCGCGCATGCGCGAAGACGTACGCCTAGCAGTAGGCAACTGTTCCCCGTGCTTACTATCTAAGACGGCAAAACCGATCGCACCTGGAGAAGCGAGACCGCGTCGTTCATCAATACCATGGGATACGGTTGCCGTTGATCTCATAGGGCCATATCCACGAACTACCCGTGGTAAAAGATTTATTTTAGTAGTGACGGACATTATGTCGCGATGGGTGGAGGTGTTCGCAGTCTCAAACTCGAAAATTAAAACATTGGTACCTATTCTCGAAAATGAGGTGTTTAAACGCTGGGGCTATCCGCGAGTGGTTCTTAGTGATAATGGACCTCAATTCCGTGAGACGTGGAAAAGACAATGCGAAAAATGGGGCGCTGAAGCATACCATACTCCCGCGTATCACCCTCAGCCTAACCCAACGGAGCGCCGAAATCAAGAGCTTAAAAAAGGATTAAGGATTTTTCTTCAAAGCCGACGACAAAGAGAATGGGATCTACATCTACCAAACATACTCTTCAACCTGCGGACGCGGGTTCATACGCCTACGGGGTTATATTTTACTTGGACGTACTCTACCTCGTCCCGGTAGCGGATGCTCCCGTTTATTGACGAGGTAAATAAACGTATTGAGGATGCTCAGCAATGCCTTGCGGCTCGAGCTCTTTCGCCCGAGCTCAAGGAAAAGGCACCGTTACGAGTGGGAGACCTCGTACTGGCTCGTAACTTTGCTCTCTCAAATGCAGCAGACGGATTCAATGCTGGTCTGGCGCATCGATGGATTGGTCCCTTTACCGTCCTGAATGTTTGCAGCAACGACATCTACCTAATGGAACGGCCTGGTCAAGAACCTATCATGCTCTATGTAAAGGATTTACGCAAGTATCCGAGTCAGAAGGCCGGCACGACTCACGAGTTACCACGTGCTTCGCTTGGTTTTCCGACGCTCGCAGTGCCACCCGCTTCGGTTGGTTCCCCGACGCTCGCAGTGCCGCCCGCTTCGGCCAACGGTAACTCGGGGCTGCCGGCACCCAGCCAGATGTGCGAAGCAGACACATCATCTATGGTTGCGATACCTACGACACGTGTGCTACCGAGTGACAGACCTCTCGATACCCGTTTACAAGCACCGCGCAAAAGAGGTAGACCCACACGTGTTGAAGCCGCGTGTAGAGCGGCCAAAGAACGCGCATTATACGTTCGTGCCGAGAACCCTTCTCGTTACGCGCTCCGGTCGCGCCAACGTGTGTGTACGTGATTTGCTGCCCGTTGTTAAAAAGAAAAAAAACAATGGGTTGCCCTGTGTACCCTGTTTTTGAAAAACAACGCTGCAGAAGTGTAGAAAAGACATTTAGTGTCCAACGCTCCTCGAAAAAGGAAGCACAGTGCTTGCAGTCCAGTAGTTTCTTTAAATTATTTTTCAAAATAAGTGCAAATATGTCCGGAGAAGGATTAAAGAAGAAAGTGCAGTATCTCCTTAATGAGTGCCACCTTGCGCATAAAAGCGGTCGCAATAGTGACTTCGAGGAAAAATTTAAATCTATAGCTCAGCTATACGGACGAAAAATTTTCTTCGCCAAACCACAACGCTGTAGACGCAAAAACCGAAAGTCAAACACACAAACCGAAGGAAGTATACAGCATATTGGAACGAAATGTCAAGAATGTGGGTTACGTAGTACAGACGTCGATTCAACTCATGGTATGGATAAGGAGCCGGCAACCAATGAATGCATTTGGACACTTCACGGATCCGCCGGTGAATCCGTCATTTTCGACAAAGAGGACGCAATTACCGCCGCCTTAATCGATAGCATCGATGGATTTCTCATGGACTATTCAGATATGTTAAGTGCATAGTGTAGTGCGAAAATAGTTTGTAATGATACTAAAGACAAGGTTTAGAGACCGTAAGTGATAGAGTGCGTGTTTTATATAATTATAGAAATTAAGAACATAATAAGGTATTTTAGTATTATATGATTTAATTTACTGCATTGAATCTTTCATTTCTTTATTGTATTTTTAAATATTATTACCTGTAATATTGTGTTTTTCTTCGAGTTAAAAAGCATTTTATAAATTATGTTAAAGTATATAAAATTTATTACATTTACATACCAAATTATTTGTACGTTTAGTTAATATGTAAATTCGTTATAAAAGAAATCGTTTAATAGTTATAATAATAGCTGAATCCAAGGTTCGCGTTGCGTATAATAATTCTATAGAGAAGGTTCGTTAGATGTAGTATAATTAATATTAATATTTTATATGTGTGCAGTTTTATTATTATTATATTCGGTTATATTTAATAATTTCAGTTTATTTGATTAACTCGGTCCCGGGAAAAAGCCGTTTAACTCCGGGGGGAATTGATGTACGCGCGCGTAGTTATAAATATATATATATATATATATATATATATATATATGAAATTGAGAAAGGAGTTACCGAGTAAAGGTATCACTCTCCGCGCATGTACAGTCAGCCAGAGCTAGACTCTGTGCTGTCTCGGCGCAGACAAGAATCACGCGTGTACAGCCGGCCAGCGTGAGCAAATCCCTGGACCGTCTCGGCGTGAACTTGTCATTTTCCCTCCTTTCCTTCAGACCCGAAATCGCCGAACGCGAACACGTGGAAAATACCGGACCGTAATTGCCTTAATTCGCAATTTGTCAATTATAATTACGTCGTATGATTTCGTTCGATTATTTTTTATCGTTACTATTTTACTAATTTTTTTTTTATAATTAATCGTGTTAAATAAGTTATTTTAATCATGGACGATGCTTTAGATAGGAGACTATTTTTTATAATATACAATCGAGTTTTCTTTTATTGATATTAATCCTTATCCTTCTGTTTCCCTCTAAATTAAGAATATAATAGTATAAAGAATTTAATATAGTTTTGAGTACACCTGACCGGTGTACGTCAATTTTTTATTTCGTCACTATTCATTGTTTGTCTTTTCAACATGGTTTGATGTTTTTTCTTTAGTTTTTTTTTCTTCTATTTTGCCGTCGATACTAATTTTACTCCTCATATAAGCTTCTTTTTTCGCAACGCGTATAGCTTGCTGTTTTCTTTTTTTCTATATCATTAAATTGTTTTTTTTAATTTTTTTAATAAAATGAACTATAAATTGGTATTTTATACTCTATTTCCATTAGGGTAATAGAATAAACGGAAATGATTTTATTTTTATTATATAAATTCATTGTTGTTTGTTGTTCAGAAATAAATTTCTGTTGAAAATTTTGTTCTATTATTTTTATTTCTGCTACATTGAAATTCAATTCTTTTTCATTAATACAACAAGTATGAATGATGTTTCTTTTGATTGGTATTGTTGAAATATTATAGTTTATATTTTGTAAAATTGGAAACATCGTAATACTTCGTGTTTCGTATATTTTGAGTAAATGTGAACGCATTTGGGAAATATCATAGTTTTAACTGCATGGGCATAAATTAAATACAATAGAGACAGCAATAGCTATCGCGAAAATTCCACAATCATAACTATTGGTTTGAAATTGCACTGTTTCAAAAACAATTTTTAATTGTTCACTATCTGGAAATAATCTATTGATGTATACTTTATGTTCATTTTGCAAATATTTAGCATTCAAACTATCATAAATGTGTATCGTTCTATTATTGTAATACATATAAATCCAATAACCTTTTTCATAATTTCCAGAGAATAACAATTGAATGTATTCATTATTCGTTTGAACTTGGTTAATATTATATGGTTTTTGAACTAAAAGAGTTGTTTGCATATTGAATGGTGTACATGATTTAAGGATGTTATCAAATTCTAATATGTGTTCATCATTTAACATAGAAACATCGCCGCCATATGGTTCAATCCCTTTTACAACTAATTTTTGTTCTTCCGTCAAACCCATTTAAAAATGGTATATTTTGCAAAATAATTCACAATTATAAAATTAATAATAGTTTGTTTGAATTGTTTAATAATAATTATAATTTTTTTTAGTTTTTAAACGATTATTTTAAATTTTTTATTAATATTTTTTTGTAAAGCTGAAAAAAATGAAATATAGAAAACGTTTGCAGGTATGATTTTTGATGGTGGATCTAAAAAAAAGTGGCGGACATAGAGACGTCTGCATAATGTTTTAAATAGGTTTTTTAGACTATAATTAAAAACGTCTTTTGGTCTTACGGAAGACGGCTTTAAGACGCTTGCAAAACGTTTTGTGCTATCAGGGAATTGCGTGTCTGTTGGGTTAAATTTTAAAAATATCTGTACCAGGTTATTTGCTTTTAAACTCCTAACTGCTAGATTTGGTTGAGAAAAATCGACGATTTATATGGTTGATTCAAGAGTCTTTATGTTTAAAGATTTTTATACATTCTAGAATTGAAGATGCATGGTAGAAAACGATCTGGTGCACCTTTCTCCGATAGACACATGAGACGCCTAGTATCGAATAGAATTAATAGCATCTTAAATGATGTTGATGAAGAATCTAGCGAAACCGAATGCGACGATCTAATAAAACAACAATCAGAATCATTCAATAATATAATTGAAAATATTTGCCAGAACAATGATTTATTAAATTCGAAAAGTAATGACAATACTGAAAATAATGTGTCAGACAAAGAAACGCTGCTAATTTCTTCAGTGATCTGTGAGGATGAGGAAAATGAACTTGACGAGATTTTTTTTAATATGTTCTTTGATTGCAAATATGATTGTAACGATACAGAATATTCTGGCAGCTCTTCTGAAGATGAAATGACGTAACTGAAGATGACGTAACTGACGTAACTGAAGATGACGTAACTGACGTAACTGAAGATTCGATATCAAAACATTCGCAGGCTGAAAATTTTATTGATGATATTAAAGTTTGGTCAGCTTAACATATTAATAAAATCACACATACTGCTATAGAGAGCCTATTAACAATTTTGCGGAATAATACGTCAGTTCCTTCTCCTAAGACCGCAAGAACCCTTTTAAAGACTCCGAGGACAAGCCCAATTTTTTCAATGGAATCTGACTTGTATTGACATAGTGGTTTAAGAAATGTTTTAATAAATTTCCTAACAGCATATATTGCCAAACAAATAAATATTGATAGTATCAACATTTTAATTAATTGACGGTGCACCATTAGCTGTATCATCAGAAAAGGGTGTCTGGATCATACTTGTTTCAGATACAGTACTAGAACAAGTAGAACTAGTTGGTTTGTATTATAGCGAAGATAAACCGTCAAATTTAATTTTATTATTACATAAAATGGTCGAAGAAACGAAAGTTTTAATTCCAGATGGCATTACTTTCCTAGAAAAAAAGTATAGCGTAAATCTGCATGCCTTAATTTGCGATGCACCTGCCAAAGCCTACGTTCTGAATGTTAAATACCATACAGGATATAACAGCTGCACCAAATGCGAGATTGAAGGAAAGTATGACAAAAAAATATATTTTCCTGGGGATAGTAAACAGTTAAAGACAAACGAGGGTTTTAGAAGAGGTGATTATATAGATAATGTTCAAAAAACTCCTGTGGCTACTTTGACAGAAATATAAAACTTTAATTTGATAGATGACGTTCCATTAGATTACATGCACCTTGTGTGCTTGGGTGGCATGCTTAGATTAATTATTCTGTGGATCAGTGGACCAAAATTAACAAGATTGTGCACGAGACAAGTGAACAAGATTTCTACAAGGCTACTGCAATTAAAAAATTTCATGCCGTCAGATTTTATCAGAGCAACACGGACATTCAAGCATATCCGGCGTGTGTGTAAGGCCCACGAGCTGAGGCAGTTTTTATTATATACCGGCCCCGTCGTTTTGTATGACATCGTTTCTCCAGAAGTATATAATCATTTTCTGCATCTATACGTTGCTATATCTATACTCACCAATGGAATTTTATGTAATAATGACTTATACTTGAATTTCGCCGAACAACTATTGAAATATTTTGTTTTCGAAATGGAAACTTTATATGGCGAGACAAATGTATCCTTCAACGTCCATAGCCTGCTACACCTCGTCAATGACGTTAGACGATACGGAAATGTGGATACATTCAGCGCATTCAAATTTGAAAACAAAATAGGTAAAATAAAACAATTAATAAGGATAGGTTATCGCCCACTTTAGCAAATTCATAGACGAATAGAGGAATACAAGCAAAATATTGAGTTAAAAATGTCTGAGTAGAATAGTTTTAGAAAAACCTCATAGAAATGGAACTTTAACATAGCAAAGTACTGGGATGCAGCAGTTTCAAAACTTAAGAGCAAAAATTTTTTGCTAAATTCAAAAAATAAAAAAAGTAATTGTGTTATTTTAAAAAATTATACTTACATTGAATGCTACAATTTTCTGAAAAAAAACAATACTATGTTTGTGCTTGTCAAAGAATTGAATATAAGAGATAGATTCTACAATTCACCTCTGGAGTGAGATAAATTGAACATTATTATTATTCAAGACGGGAACAACTTGAAGATGTACAATTCTGAAGAAATTATGACGAAGGTGTGTAAAATTCCTTTCAAAGACGATTATGTAATGGTCCCAATCATTCATACTTACTGTCTTTAAGGTAAAGTTACCATAATTTTATTTATTTATAGCTCTAATTAAACATACAAATATACACAATAATCTTATCTGACATTTCAGTCACTGACTTACAACATTCTTAATTTAACTCACATATCTAACAAAGAGAGTGTCACATCTGCGGATAATGGAGCTAGAATAGGGTAATTATAACTTCTAATAGTAAAAAAAAGTAATAAAATGCAAAATAATTTTTTTAAAGATTAAATTACTAAAGAAAGACGACATGCGCCGTTTTCACCTGCGAAATAAAACATTGATAAAATACAGAGCCCGAAAATATCATCTACCTAATACGAAAATAAGCGGGCACATTTTCCTTACATGAGAGAGTCCTACAAAATATTCACAAGTTATTTATATACCAATTTCTGGGTATGCCCAAGTACGGAGACGATATAGTCAAAATTTATGCATTTTTTGGAGAAAAATTAAGTTAAAGAAATCTGACTACCGCAAATATCATTTATCTAGCATCAAAGTAAGTGAGCACATTGTGATTATATAGGAGAGTATTAAAAAAATTCACAAGTTATTCTATGTCCCAATTTCTGGGTATGTCCCAATTACGGAGACGATATAGTCAAATTTTACACGTTTTTTGAAGAAAAATTTGCTTTCCATTGCTATGTAGATAAATAACAATATTATTATTAAATCAAACAACTCCTTCACGCTGCAGAACAGTGTAAATAAACGTCCGATAATCAAAAAATCCTTTCTAAATAACAATGTACAGAAAAGTTAAATCAAATAATAATTAATTTCAAATTTGATCAAATTAAATATCATTAATAAAGTTTGGACTTAGAAAATTTTTCAATTGACTTTTCAACTGTTACTTATAAGCTGTATTTAACTCTTAAAAACCAAAAATACTAAAATAGCCCAGTGGTAAAGTATAAGCGACTGGATCTAAAGATTGAACTCCTTCAGCGCTCTACCGCTCCCGATCTCTTTTCTTGTCTCGCTTTCGCACACTTCTTTTCTCTCTCTCTCTCTCTACGGCTCGGTCTGGCACTCTCTCATTCTCGTGCTCTTTCACTCCCGCACTCTCTTTCTCACTCTACCTCTCTCAACGGGTCGCTCTCGCACTCTCGCACTCTCTGCCGCTCTCTCTCTCTCTCTCTTCTTTCTCTTTCTCTCTCTCTGCGAGCGCTATGGCCCAAGGAATTGCACGTCCTATTAAGAGGACAAGCCTGGGTTAAATGTTTTAAATAAATAAATAATTATTATTAGAATAATTTTTTTTTTAATTCTTACAAATTAATTTTTTTTACATAATATATATGTATTATACTTTATATTTATCAATATAAAAAATGTTTATAATGCATTTTTAATCCTGATTATTAAACTTACAATGATATTAAAAAATTGATTAATTTTTACAGTTGCCGTAGGATATTGAAGCACTGAATGCATCTTTTAATGTCTAATAAGTCTTAAAATGTTCATGGAACATATGTTTACAGACTTATGTTTTTCATTTTCTGAAAAAAAATTAATAACAATGTATTAAATGTAAAAGTTGATAATAATAAGAAAAATAGTGAATGTTATGTACGTATACGTACATAACATTCACCTAAAACTTATCTTTTTGAAAATTAGGCAACATAAGTCCATAGAAATATATATTTTAAAATCTTTCTCAAAATTTCAAAGTGATTTATCAACCTGGCTCTGAAATATCCTGCGGCAAGTAAGCTAAAATGGTAAAAAAACCATTAATGAGATAAATGCATTTAAAGTTTCACTTATTAGATTTAAAGTTTTACTTATTTTATAATTCTAATACCATATTCTTCAGGTATCGTACAATTTGTATGTGTAATCTTAATAATATGTATATTTAATAGGTTTATAGTGACTTTTTTCTGGTTTTATTAATATAATACTCAGTATATTTTTTTAATATACATGTATTATCTAAAATAACAGAAAGTCAACTTCAAAAATCAGTTTCTTTATAAAAAGAGGAATAAAATTTTTTAAAACTACAAGAATACTTAGCTATTATTGAATATTAATGCATGATTATTATACTATTGATTATAATTTTTATTATAAGCATTAAATTTAATTAAAAGTATGTAAAGAATGCAGTAAAATCAAAGACTGTTTGACAGTTGTGTACAATATCTCTTTCTCTCTCTCTCACATGACGTCATCTTATTTTATCAATTTTATCAATAATTTTATCATTGCGATATATTTTATGTTTTTATCTATATTGTTTTATTTTTTTTACTTTTTATTATGTATAAAATTGCACTCTGTATTATCTAGTGCCATTCGGTGTTATACACTTTGGCAAAAATAAACATGGTTTCAATCAATCAATCTCACATGACAAGTCTTCCATAAGATTATTGATTTTTCGGATAGCCTTGTCACGTAATAGAGAAAGAGAGAGGCATATCTAGTATTACAGCTTTTAATGGAAGTGTGCACCAGCCACACGTTTGTAGTTCAGTTTTGTACTATTATAATATTAAATAGAATTATATAATATATTATATAGTATCTAAATAAAATAAGTAAGAAAAACAAGTGGTTTATAAAACTGCATGAACAAATTATATCAGATAAGTATTTGCATAACCTTAAATTTATATTTTGTTTATGTCAAGAAATTGATTCTTTGTTTCTCCATTTCAGCATAACCATTGTGTCAACATTTAGATATACATTATTTGCAGAATACGGATAAAATTATAAACAAGTGTTTTTTTATACTCAGTGTATTTGTATTTAGTGTGATATTATGTGGTTGAAGTAATTTTATGTGTATTTGTGAAAGTGTTACTAACCTCAATATGCTCCAGTGGAATAAAAATCATCATCAGAGTAATGTCTTTTTCTCCTAGCTTTGCGTGCTTCATGTGTGGATGCTTCAAGTTTTCTCTCTGTCGAAAATAATCGATCTTCATCAGAAGAATAAGCCCACTTGATTGTTGAAGATCCTGTTTTTATTCCTAATCTCTTCAAAACTTCAAGAAGCGCTTTTTTACCATCATTGAAGGAAATGACAACAAGATAGACTCCTATTTCCAAAACATTCAAGCCACTGAATGAATGTTTTGGGACGAATTTCCAGATATTTTGATTAAAACTCTCATTATTAATTTGAGAGTAACCGCCAATGCACTTTTCAAGTAAATCTGGTTTTGTCAAATCTTGATAAATGGGCTTTATTGCATCCATTACGGCAACAGGAAAGTTATCAGTGTGTGAAAACTTTTTTAGTGTTTTTTTGGCCTTTCCCACTTGCCATTTACACCAGCTCGTTGGTCCTTTTGGGCTTAAACTGTGTTGAGGCTTATCATCTGTTGAAATTTTATGATAAAATGTTGCCCATATGGCGTTTGACATATCTTCCACTGAACTATTATGGCCTCTGATAGCATTGTCATAATATTTAGTCAACTTATCTATTCTTTGAGCTGTCAGTCTATTCGCACCACTAATACCTTTCTTGTCAGTCAGTTTTTTGCCTGCCAAACTTTGTTTCAATTTTCTTAACCTCGTACTCATTCTCTTCTGTACATGTCCAATACATTCTTTTTTCTTAATTATAACATCTTTTCCATAAGGTTTGACATCGCACAAAGCTTTATAAACTTTGGAGTCTCCATCTCCAATATAATTAGTATATTTTATGCCATAAAGTGATTCAGATCTTTTAAACATTTCTACGATACCGTCTACTTCCATCTTGCCAGAACTACCAGTGTGGTTGGCTGAGCAATTAATTTGATGTACGTTGTACCACTCTCTATATTCTTCTGTGTCTTCTTCTGGTCGCAATTCACATGCTCTGCAAAAAGATTGCTTTGGAGAAACGTCAATTACTTTTCCATTCTCATGCAGTATAAAACTTGCAACACCTTGAAGAGAATTGAATACTTATATGGCAATTCTGACTCGTTGAATCATATATTTGCTCAACAGCTGCTTTCATAGACTCTTTACCAACTTCTTTACAAACATGTTTTATCTCTGTATTAATCATATCATAATTACTGTGAGAAACTGGACTCGGCAAATCCATATTTCCACAAAAAATAACTAAACCAGCGTGCCCATGACCAAGAGTTCTCATTGTGTACACTATACGTCTATTTATTTCATAAGCATTACTTTTTTCCAACTTTTCCGCTCGAATCTATAACAAATACCTTATAACAGTTTGTACATGTTATTGTTAGTTTACATTCCCAAACCTCTCACATCAACTTCAGAAAATTGAACTGTACCATGACAACTCTGACAAACTAAAAATTTTCTAATGTTGGGAAAAGTAGTGATACATCTATAATTCTATTTTGTGTGCTACTTTCTTCAATGGTATCAGTTTTTAACTTTTTACTTGATCTGGATTGTAGCTTTGATGTTGTGAATTCCATCGATGTTGATGGAAGTGCATTGCAGTTGGTTCTTACTGTTGTTGATAATTGTTCATTTTGTGGAAAAGCATTCGATTGAGCAACTGGTGTTAAAAGTTTTCTTTTATGGCATATGTCTCTTTTCTTTCTTCTTCCAAATCTTCTTTTTTTATGAGCAGATGTACCAGGTATTCTATTCCTTGAGTCTGGCATTTTTATACTGCTCTTTTTTTGTATAAATTTATAATTAATTTCTTAAAACTAATAAAATTTAAAGTCAAAAATATACTTTTAATTTAAAATCCACTGAGTATTTACTAAAATACTGTAAATACTTTATCAATGAAAATATTTACTTCAATAAAACTGTACGTATTTGTGCAGTGTATTAGAGTAAAAGGAATCATTTATTTATTAACTGTTAAATTTGAATCGTATGGTAAAGTAGATTTCTACTTTACCACACTCTACGCTTGATAGTTGCTTTGTTTAATATACTTGTATGTAAACGGCAAAAACCTCGCAATTATTATTTTAGACAAATTAAAATAAAATGTTTTATTTTGCAAAAATAATTTTAGAGAAAAAATGTCCGTTATGCTTACTTTATTTCAATTATAACTTGCGAAAAACATTTTTTTTTTTTCAAATTATGGGATAATGTTTTATGTAAGAAATACTTTAAAAAATTTTAAAAGATTTTTTGAGCAGTTAACCCAGGCTTGACCCATTAAGTAAAGCGCTGCGTCGTTCCGTTGATTTAGGTTTCGCGAGGCCTTTTGTTAAAAACTACACGGTTTTTATGCGTAAATCGAAGGGAGGGCAGCTTTTTCCGATTCGCTCTGAATCAGACATAAATAACCTTTTAATTCATGATTCTTCTACTTCACAATGAGGGTTGCCGGACCAGGCTTCTCCATCCACAGACTGGATCCGGTTGGTAAGGATGGGGGGGGGGGGTATTGCGGCCTATTTCAAGAATAATCTTGATGTTAGGCTTGTGGCTCACTCCGACCCCGTTTTTTCCAACATTCCAGAGCTTATGATTTTTCGAGTTCTCAATAAAACCAGTACGCTGCTGTTTTGTGTTGTTTATAGGAGGCCCACAGCGGCATACCCGTCTAAATTCTTTGATACGTTAACAATTTATTTACATTTTGCGACCAGGTAGTCATCACCGGCGATTTTAATATTAACATGTGCAATAAAGATGGGGCATCCGCCATGTTGGATTCATATTTAGATTCACTTAACCTTTTCTTTATTAAATCCGATCCTACACATCATACGCACTCATCCACCTATTCATCTCATACATGGCTCGATCTTTTCATTACACGTAATCCCCCGCCAGTCTATATTTATAATAAATCATCAGTTCCCTTTGCAGCAGGGCACGACTATATTATACTTGCATTGGATATTATCGAACCTTTGCCGGCTGTAAAGAGGATTTGGTCGCGGAACCTTGCACTAATTGATCCGCCGGCGGCGGCTGCTCTTTTTTCTGATACGTTTTAAATCTTTCATCTCTCTCATGCTGTACCACTGTGTCATCTACATCATCAATCTCTCAACCTCCAACTATGTCGTTCACTTTCTTCTTCACAAAGTTTGCTGATCACATCTTATTCGCCAATAAGCAACAAAAGCGAAAATGAAAAAGTTGAAGAAGAAGACGAAAATTATCATAAAAATGTAAATAATGATTCAAGGGATTATGATGAAAAGGTTAACGAAAGACAATTAAATACGACAAGTGAAGAAGAGAAAGAAGACTATTTAGACGACAATTAAATAATTTTATGGTTTACAGTAACTCGTTATGTTATGGATTATGATTGTTATCTTTAGTTGTTGTTTAACTTTTTAGCAAAAAATAGATACCACGAAATGAATAAAGTACTGCGTCACTTCCAACTTGTTACTATTTTCGTTTTATAGAGTTACATAGTAGCTACTTATAAAGTCTTATAGTAATCAGATTAACTCATAGAAGATAGAAGAATACAAACTAACGGCGAGGCAAAAATTCACCTTTCTATGAAGACACTAAAATCTAAATTGAACCGGTAGGTGTTTGACTATTTAAAAACAATTTGAAACTTGGCATAAAGATCAATTATAGTTAAATATTGGTGAACATTTGGAGTCAGCTAGAAAAATTATAAACATTTAAATTGAACTCTAATGAAAATTCCAAAAAATATTTTTGTATATACTAATTAATGATTAAAGAAGACTCAATATTTGCTATTTCTCGCCTACCTGTAACTTTGCAGCCATTTAATTTTTGAATTAATTTTTTTTTCAGTATCTGGAGGTAATTTGTAATTAGTACACAAAGCCATTTTTAAATTTTCATTTGCTAATTTGATATGGTATGTCTTAAACAAAAGAAATGCTTAAATTTAAGTGGAAAGTCATACTCGGGGGTTTTTGTGATCGCTAAAAGCGAATCTGCTACCAGAATGGATCTGTAGAATCGCTTTAGTTTTACACGGAGAAAATTATCCCTCTAAAAATTGTAGTGACAGCCACGGTAAAAATTACAGGGACGAACTGTAATTTCTTTACGTTTCGCATGTACCTATAAATTTTACGGGGACGGCATGGTAAAATTTTCCATTCCGAATTAAATAGAATATTAAACTATATATTAAAATATATTTCGATGATAAATGAATTTGTCGTTGTGAAGATTAATAATCGTACTATTAACAAGTATTATTAGTACGATTGTTAATCTGCGTATTATTTAAATATTAGAATTTTACAGTAGGTAATGAATAATAATAAAAATGGATAAATAATAATTTATTTTGCTTTATTAATTCATAAACATAAATTATTTAAAACCAATTTTTTACAATGAATTGTTTCCCATCTGGAAGTACACAAAAGTGGGTATTTATACTACCGTACAAATCTTCTTGGCTTAATATAGGATTCCGAGTTAATTTCATATAAATTCATATGAGAATTAAACAAACGTTAGTAAATTTTTGTGTAATTATTATAACTTTGTCTGCTGCGCAGTGTAATATATATTTTATACAATAAAATTCTGGTCCAAATTCAGCGGGTACCATGATAATAGTGCTAGTTTCACAAACATTTCCTTCAAAATTTAAGCATTGCAACGCTGAAGCCTCTTTTAAATTTCTTAACTCTTCAGGAAGAAGACAGGAAATTGTTCGATAATCTGGAATATTTTGAAGAAGTACAATTTTCACATTATCAACTTTATCATTCATGAATGAATCGGTTTCTTGTAACAGGCCATAATTAAATTTTAATTGATGTTTAATAGCAATTGTATGACTTTTCTGCTTTGAAGTCAATTCTCGACAACAAATTTCTTATATTTTTATGTAATCGGTGCCCATTATTCTTATACGTTGACAGAACTGCTTTGCCATCAACGCTATCGATTAACAATACGTACATGGACTGTAAAAATAAAATTTATTATTAAAAATTAAAATTTTTTATAATGATATTATTTTTGATAAAGAATTAGAGTTAATTTAAATTAAAAACTTACATTATGTTCCTTTCCAGCAGGCCAAATTGCTGGATCCTTGAACAAAATCTCTTATGAATTATAATAAACTCCGGTTGAAGTGTAATATTTATTTATAAGGAACACGGTTTTCCATTTTGAAAATCTAAAAATAAATAAAAAAACAAACATTATTCCCCGCTTAACCTTTGGAGGTTATGATCACGAACAGCAATATTTACGAATGTAATGCACAGCGGGAAAATTTATGTGTAATCAAAAAATTAATAAAACTTGCTTCAAATAATTACCTGAATGTTAAATAATCGGTAAACTTTATCCCACGATGTCACCGATTTGGTCGGGTAACCTTAAACTCGTAATGCTACACCGAAAGAGGAGACGCAGCGTTGCTTCCAGCTACCGACTATACTCGTAGCGATAGCGCCACGAGGAGTTGGCGACTCTTTTTTTTCGTCAGAGGGGGTAAAATTTATATAAATATCTATATAAAAATTACAGGGACAGCACGGTAAAAATTACCGTTCTACCCGCAAATACTAGGCATGGTAAAAATTACCATTCAGCACAGTAAAATTTACAGGGGTTTTCCCTACAAAAATTGCTTCACTGTTTGTTCATTCTAGTTTTACTGGTACTGTCCCTGTAATTTTTGTAGGGAAAATTCTCTCCGTGTATAGACAATTTTTGAAAAAATTATTTGTTAAAATTTTGAATATGCAGACGATATTTTTAAGTCAGACCACGTGCATTTTATAGAGAAAAAAATCTTTTCTCTCGATTCGGGTTTTTTAAAAGAACTTATATTTTTCAGTTATTTAATCCTGTAAGCATTGTTGATCAGCATCTGAGATACAAATAAATGATGGTATAATTCCTAAAAAGAAGTTTTCAACCAGAGCCGAAGGCGAGTGTTAAATCGAGTTTCGTAAAAATTTGCCCTTTTGTATCAGTTATGTAATATATTTTACATCACGAGATAACGAAAAGAAGCAACGAAGTTGCGATTTTAGGTTAGAGTGATGTAAAAATAATTGATTAAACAGCAAAATGACGTATCCAATTACAGTGTTTAAATAGTAAAAAATATGTAAAATCTATTAAGGGAATAATACACTAAAAATTGGTAAAATCAATTGAAAGCCCTACTGAAAATTATCACGTGACCATCACGTGAAATTTTCGACCATTTTTCTACGTGATTTTCACGTAGATATCCACGTGATAATCACGTGATATGTGGAAATTTTTGTTTTTTAAAAAATGTAATTTTAGACACGGAGTTGATGGGATGCAATTTCACAGAAACCGAACTTGCAATTCAGTTTTAACAAAAAAAATCCTTTATATGCCACGTTATTAATATACGAGACAAAGTAAAGGCATAGTATATGATCAAAGTCGCTTTTACCTTCCTACTTTGCCTCCATATAAGCCCTACGCGCACGCTAATCTATAGCGGGTAACTGGCAGCCACCTATCGGTCGTAACTGGTAATACCGTGAGCAAGTGCAGTAGTCTGACAGTGTTGGGCAACCGATTATTTTTCACCGCACCAAGTAGCTAACTTCACACCGTACCGAGCGAAAACCGCACCAAGTAGCTAACTTCACACCGTACCGAGCGAAAACCGCACCAAGTAGCTAACTTCACACCGTACCGAGCGAAAACCGCACCTAGCAGCAAACTTCAAAGTATACCGTGCAATAATCGCACCACGTAGCTAACTTCAGATTGCCCTATATTGAATATATCGACATAATCAAAAGATTTGGCAACGTCGTTGCGAACAACAGGTGATCATATTGCAATTGCAATTACTGTGCAAATATTGCAAATATTAATACAATTAAAAATATATACTTATTGGATTAATAATTGACAGTTCATAAAAATCTATTAATGTATATATTTATTATATATAAGAAGTACAGTTGTTTTTTTAAGGAGTATAATTAATGTATTCCTTTATTATATATTGCTATTATTTTATGTGGGTAAGTTTACAGTATTAAATAAGTTTAATGTATAAAAAATATATTTCCATGCATTTGACCCAGACCAGTGTTTAACGTATAAAAATTATTTTTAGTTGCATGCAAAGAGAGGATTCATCGCCTTCACATAATTATCAATACAAGTCGTACAATGGTTCTATGTAACTGGTTACAGTGAAAAAGTACAAGTTTCATATGATTAAAGGGGAATTAAAAACTGGATAAACTGAGTAAAATTGATGTGCAGTTTAAATTATTTAAAATTGTACCAGGTAAATCAATTGTTTGTTTATTAATATATAATAAGATTATAAAGTTTAATTAAACACTGAAAAATTTATAATATTATTTGAATAAAATTAAATATTTTCTCAATTTATATATAAAGCTTATTATAAGTTTCAATTATTTATTGCTCATTGGTTCAAAAATAATTCTTTTCATTGTATTTTTTTATTACAGATTACAAAGCAAATTCTTAAGTATGTATATAATGAGAGGATTCAACGTCTTCATATAATTATCAATACAAGTCATACAATTTTTCTATGTAACTGGTTACAGTGAAAAATTACAAGTTTCATATGATTAAAGGGGTCTTGACAGATTTTGGATTAAGTAAACAACGTTTAGACGATACGCAAACTTATTCATTTTGTGGAACTGTTGAATACATGGCTCCAAAGATCTTTGGATAGATATTTGCCGCCAATTGGTGGAATTTGGAGTTTTGATAGTTTGTCCTCTATATATTATATTCTAGAATAAAATACTTTTGAATAATGAAAACTGAATAAACTCTGAATTAATTTCAGTTTGAAATGCTAAAAGGTGTATTACCATTCCAAGGAACTAATCGTAAAGAAACAATGACTCAAATTCTCAACCAGCTGTCAGTCAAGAGGATGACGCATTCTATTTCGACAGCGAGTTTACGTGTAAAACGCCAAAAGGTAAGAATAATAGATATTGTTAGAGCATATGATAAATACAAAGACAAAGATATGCCGTTAATGATTGTAGATTCACCGGGAGTGCCTCCAAGTGCAACTGTACACGAACAGTTTCGAGGTTTCACTTTTGTAGCTCCGTGCTTACTAGACGATGTAGCTAAGCAGCGTGAAAATGTGACTATGAATTTTCCGACTTACGTTAATCCTGTAAGTATATCTGATTGTTGTATGTTTGTTTATTAATAATAATAAGATTATAAAGTTAAATTAAACACTTAAAAATTTATAATATTAATTAATAAATAAAATTATAATAAAATTAAATATTTTTTAATTTATAAAGCTTATTATAAGTCTGCATTATTTATTACACAATTCTTCAAAATTATCCATTTCATTGTATTTTTTTATTACAGGTTCAAAGCAGATTAACGAAACTCTTATGACAAGGTATGTAATTCCTATTCAAAACAGAAGATAATATAATTCCTACATTCCATTTTGTCAATAAAAAAGACCCAGACCAATGTTTGTCATATAAGAAGTATTTTCAGTTGCTTATGAAGAGAAAATTCGTAGTCTTGGTGTATTTATCAATCAAAAAGAAGAGTTATAATTTTTACATGACTGAAAGGAGTTACCTGGACAAGTATCAATGTTGTGCAGTTGAAAATGTTGAAAATTGTACCAGGTAAATTATTTAATTATTAATATGTAATATATAATATGTTAAAATACAGTTGAGTTAAACGCTTAAATTTCTTGCAATATTAATTAAATAAACTTAATCGATTTTGTATTTTTAATGCTTATTATTAGTGTCTATAGTTATTACACTTTGCTTCAAAAATAATTACTCAATTGTATTATTTTTACAGATTACAAAACAATTTTATGAACCTGTTATAAGAAGGTTGGTGGTTCGTATTCAAATCATAATGCATGGTGTCGACTGATAAAATAATTGCTGCATTCACATTTGTCAATAAAGATGACCAAAACGAGTGCTTGACATATAAGAAGTATTAATAGATGTATACAAACAGAGGATTCGTCTTCTTCATGGATTTATCAATACAGATTATAAAATAGTTTTATGTAACTGGTGTCAAGTGAAAAGTATAATTTTGATATGATTAAAAGGAGTTACCTGGACAAGTAACAATGATGTGCAGTTGAAAATGCTTAAAATTGTACCAGGTAAATTATTTAATTATTAATAATAAGTTAATATACAGTTGAGTTAGACGCTTAAATTTATTGCAATAATAATTAAATAAAATTAAATGATTTTGTATTTTTAATGCTTATTGTTAGTGACATTTATAGTTATTACACTTTGATTGAAAAATAATTATTTCATTGTATTTTTTTATTACAGATTACAAAACAACTTTATGAACCTGTTATAAGGAGGTTGGTGGTTCGTATTCAAAACATAATGCATGGTGTCGACTGATAATATAATTGCTGCATTCACATTTGTCAATAAAGATGACCAAGACGAGTGTTTGACATATAAGAAGTATTAATAGATGTATCCAAACAGAGGATTCGTCTTCTTCATGGATTTATCAATACAGATTATAAAATAGTTTTATGTAACTGGTGTAAAGTGAAAAGTGGAATTTTGATATGATTAAAAGGAATTACCTGGACAAGTAACAATGATGTGCAATTGAAAATGTTTAAAATTGTACCAGGTAAATTATTTAATTATTAATAATAAGTTAATATACAGTTGAGTTAGACGCTTAAATTTATTGCAATAATAATTAAATAAAATTAATGATTTTGTATTTTTAATGCTTATTGTTAGTGACATTTATAGTTATTACACATTGATTGAAAAATAATTATTTCATTGATTTTTTTTATTACAGATTACAAAACAACTTTATGAACCTGTTATAAGAAAAGGTTGCTGGTTCGTATTCAAAACATAATGCATGGTGTCGACTGATAATATAATTGCTGCATTCACATTTGTCAATAAAGATGACCAAGACGAGTGTTTGACATATAAGAAGTATTAATAGATGTATCCAAACAGAGGATTCGTCTTCTTCATGGATTTATTCAATACAGATTATAAAATAGTTTTAT
Source organism: Theocolax elegans (assembly GCA_026168455.1). Classification (NCBI taxonomy): domain Eukaryota; kingdom Metazoa; phylum Arthropoda; class Insecta; order Hymenoptera; family Cerocephalidae; genus Theocolax; species Theocolax elegans. Next base: position 15,901 of record JANSJX010000293.1, on the reverse strand, counting down.
GTAACTGGTGTAAAGTGAAAAGTGGAATTTTGATATGATTAAAAGGAGTTACCTGGACAAGTAACAATGATGTGCAGTTGAAAATGTTTAAAATTGTACCAGGTAAATTATTTAATTATTAATAATAAGTTATTATACAGTTGAGTTAGACGCTTAAATTTATTGCAATAATAATTAAATAAAATTAAATGATTTTTTATTTTTAATGCTTATTGTTAGTGACATTTATAGTTATTACACATTGATTGAAAAATAATTATTTCATTGAATTTTTTTATTACAGATTACAAAACTACTTTATGAACCTGTTATAAGAAGGATGATGGTTCGTATTCAAAACATAATGCATGGTGTCGACTGATAATATAATTGCTGCATTCACATTTGTCAATAAAGAAGACCAAGACCAGTGTTTGAATTTATTAAATCACTAATTTATATAAGATTAGTAGTATATAAATATTATAATAATTTTCAAATACCTTATAGTATTATTTAAATAAGATTATGCAGTTACAAAAATATTTAAAACATTTATTTATTTGCAAGTTGTTTATAAACAAAGTTTTATTTAATCATGTTTATTTACTACTGTCCAAATATCAATGGATTATCTATGATATGCATGGTATATAAGGCATATCATAATTGATTAAGCTAGTGTTATAAGTTAGTCAAAAGGATTTGAGTAACAGTCTATAAAATCTATCTATATTATATTAAAATTCATCCGTTCTCCGGTGTCCGGCGGTGGTGCCCGGTGTCCCGCGGCGGTATCCGGTCTCGTGTTGTAAGAATTAAGAGTATGTATGGAGTGGAAGGGATAACGCTGATATTTCGGGATAACTTCACTAATTACGGGATTTCCTGGATATTTCGGGATAACTCCACCAATTACTGGATTTTATAAATATTTCACTAATTTCTTAGATGTGCGGGGATAAATCCACCGATTTCGGGATTTCAAGGACATATCGGGGTTTTCTGCTATATTTCGGGATAAATTCACTTACTGAGGGATTTCCTGGACATTTCGGGATTTTTGAGGTATTCCGGGATATCTCCACCAATTTCGGGATTTCCTGGATATTTCGGGATTTTCTGGGGTATTTCGGGATAAATTCACTATAACTGAGGGATTTCTTGGATATTTCGGGAATTTTGAGGTATTCCGGGATATCTCCACCAATTTCGGGATTTTCTGGATGTTTCGGGATTTTCTGGGGTATTTCGGGATAGCTCCACTAATTACGGGATTTACCTGGATGTTTCGAGATTTTCCAGGGTATGTCGGGATAACTCCACTAATTACGGGATTTACCTGGATATTCGGGAATCGCTGATGTATTCCGGGATAACCCAACTAATTACGGGATAAAATATTAAAAAAGTGTTTAAGCACTTTTGCCAGTACTCCAATTTTTGTATATTTTTGTACCACATTAAATTATTATATTAGGAACATACTTATAAGTAATATTATAAGTAATTAATAATAAATAATTGTTACTACATATATAAATAATGTTAAAATAAAGTGGTCACAGTAATACTAACATAGACTGAAACAGGACTGTCAGTCTAATAATTTTTAATAACTTAAATAATATATTTTAACGTAATATATATTTTATTTGATGATTCGTTCTGTTTTTTTATCACATTTAAATATACATTTTTACACATTTTTCGTTACACTCTATTACAAAGGTGTAAAATGAGTGAGAAAGGTGGATAAAAAAATTAAAATTTTATTTTTGATTTATTATCTATATATATATATATATCAAAATTCATCCGTTCCCCTGTGTCCGGTATCCCAAAAGTTACAAGAATTAAACGTGTGTGTGGTGTGGAAGGGTTAACGCTGAATACGACAACCACTCATCATTTATCTCACATGTAATGATAGGTGGAGGAGGAGTCATGAGGGGGGGGGGGGGGGTAAAATTAGAAAATTTTTTAAATATTTTATAGGGGTTATTGGTATATGTGAATTAGAATATGACGTCCATTCCTTTTTATTTTAAAAAAACTAAGATGAGATTTTTGGTTACGATGAATAGGGATATGATAATCACTCTTCATTTATCCTCCATTTATTGCTATATGGAGAAGGGGCAAGGGGGGGGGAGAGGGGAAATAAAATTAGAAAAATTCCAAAAATAATTTAGGGGTTTCGGTACAGGTGAATGATAATATGACAACCACTCTTTTTTGTCCCCTATTTTAAAGATGAAGAAAGGTGGGTGGAAGGGTCAACATTGAATATGACAACCAGTCTTAATTTTTCCCCATGTACTGATTGAGTGGTAGGGGGTAAGAGGGGGGTTTAGTTGAAAAATTCGAAAAATATTTGATAGGGGTTTTCGGTAAAAAAAAGCGGTCACAGTAATACGAACATTGACAAAAACAGTACTATTACTCTAATAAATTTTGATATCATATATAATATAATATATATAATTTAATGTAATACATATTTTATTTGACGATACGTTTTATTTTTTTTTATTACATTTATATAGATTTTTTTTACAAACATTTTCATCATCTTCTATTTCTAAGATGTAAAATGCGTGAGGAAGGTGGTTTAAAAATGGAAAATATTATTTTTCTTTCATTTTTTTAATGCAATACCAAATGTAATATTAAAATAACTTTTATAATTAATATTCAATTTTTTATTATTGTATGTAATTGGATATCATTTATATTTTTTGGTTGCAATTACTAAAATTATTTTTTATAAAAGATTTTTGAAAATAAAACAAAATTAATAAAATGTGAAAATAAATCTTTTAGCAAGAATTTTAATCTGAAACAAATTTTTATAAATTCAATTATTATGTATAGTTATTTGTTTGAAAGAATAATTCAATACATACGATGCATAGCTGAGTTTAGTAATTTTGTATGAAATTTTAATTCTTTATCTCCTTTCCGTGAAACATCATGAAAAAGCATGAAATATATGTAAAATGGTCAAAGAATAATTTTATATTCTAATTTTTGTTGTTGAAAATATTATTCTGGTAGAAAAATAATACATTTGTTACCAGATTGATGTAGCTTCTTACAGGAATAGTGTGGAAATATTATAAGTAATGATATATGTGTTACTACGTATTCAAAATAAAAATTAAAATTCCTTACTCCAGTGTAAGTTTTATCATGTCGATTATTTTTAATTTTTTGTCATTGTTTCAGTATTATGTAGAAATATGTTCAGTATCTATAAACTCTTGTGTAATTGACTAAGATTAAATAAGTATATACAATGTTGCAAATATAATACACTGTTATTTTTATTTTATTGACTAAAAAAAATTGTTCGTAATTGAATACTAGGTTAATTAATTACACATTATATTATATTTTACGTTTTTATTCAATTAAATTCTAAAATTATAAATTTAAAAAAAATATAAAAAATAAGTATATATTTAGTGTAATTTCGACCGAGGGAGCGTTAGCGACCGAGGAATTGTTGTTAGTAATACAATATTTTTAGAAAATTAATAAATTCTTTGTCATATTATAATTACTTTATCAATTATTTATAGTAGATAACTTTTGTCAATTGTTACGTAAAATTATTCCTTTCAATTATTATAATTAATTTAATGCAGTTATTAAGAATCTGCAAATTAAAATAGGAATTATAGTATTTAATTATGACAAAGTATTCATTTTACAGTAGCTTTTATAAATATTACTTTTATTTGCTTTTAATGAGGTACCATAATCAATGTTTATTCTCCCTACCTTACCGACAAACACGATGATTATGTTAAATTTGTTGGCAACTGATTTTTCAAAATCACATTAATGATAGCGTCTCTTCTTATTTATTCACACACTTTTTTCTTTTTTTTAATTAGGCAACAAACATTACAGATAAAATTTAGTACCAGACCTGCAAACAGGCAATATATTAATTTATTGGTATTGGTTATCTGGTTTAATCGTACTATAAAATAATGAAAAAAACACTTATAATTATAGTAATTGTAATTATCACCTATCCTCTATATACAGGGTGTTCTGAAATTCATTCCGTTAATTTCGCACACATATAAAGCACGAAATTCTAAGCAACTTTTCTATCTGACAAATTTCGATTTGAAGCTTATTTATTAAGTTATTGTTAGTTAAACATTATTAATTCCAGCCAATCAGAGCGCGCCAGTCGGCGATGGGCGGTGCAGAGAGACCGAAAGCGGTGCGTGGAGGGAGCGCCCGGAGAGGGGAAGCATATTGGTTGATTCATGTGTTATTCAACACGTTAATATGCGACAAAATTAAGAGAATCGGGAGATTAAAAAATGGCCGAAAAGGAAATATCAAGCCTTATTATTTTATTATTTAATTATTTAATTGCTTTACGCATTTTAAATAAATTTATTATTTAATAAATTAATACCAAGGATATCTTAGAAACCACTTCATCGAATAAACTGACATTTTAACAATGATGATTTTAATCCAATTAAATGAAACAGAATTTTGTAATTAAATTCGAAATGTTAAAGTTAATTATTATATTAAAAAACTAATTATTTAGCTGTTTATTAAACAATTTTTTAATTTTTCTGAATAACTTGACAAATATAATTTTTTTTACTATATTATAACACAGTCTATTTCATTTAATTAGATTAAAAATGTTGAAAAGTTACTGTTAAAATATTAGTCTATTCGATGAAATTGTTCCTGGGATATCATATCTATTATGGAAAAAAACTCAGGGTATAGATTCTCTTATAATTAATTAAAATAGTACCCTAGTAAAAATCTGACAATAAATGTAACAATTTTAAGTCAGAAAATGGCCAATTATCATAAAATACCCAATAAATGCCCAATTAATCGCAACATTAGAGTTTTTTTAAACTTAAATGTTACATTTTTACTAGGGTTAATGCTACGTATAAATTGGACAAAAAATGAAATTAAAAGTTAATAATAAGTAAATTGGCTTTCACTTTATTGGTGATTTCACGACGAGTGTACATAAATTTTAAAATGGCTCATGTTTTTTAGATAGACTAAAAATATAATCCATAATCTGCAAGAATTTTATTTCAAAATATTAATTTGTATCAGAGTTATGCATGTATTTCCTTTTTTCCAATTTTCACCACATTGGAAGTATATCTTAAAATACCTCAAAATAGGTCAACTTTTTGTATTACATAAGGTAAAAGTATCAGTGCCGGAACGGTTTTTTACTAGGTATGTAAATTTTAATTATTTTTAAGCAAAATAAAGATCTATACCATTACTGTTTGTTAGCTTATGATAAATTATTAGCGTTCAATTCATATTTTTTCGGAGTTAATAATTAATACTTCTTCATATTAATTCTATTTTTTATGCTTATGTTGACTCTATTTATTAAATATGAGATAAAAAACTGTCAATATGAATTTGTACATAAGTTGGAACATTCAAAATAATTTTGTTGATTAGAATTGTGTTTTTTAAATAATTTATTTACTACACATCCCTATTGAAAATAATGACGTTATAAAATAACGTTATTAAATAACGTCATTTGATGACGTCATTTTATCAGTTTTATGTCACGAAATGGGACGATAAATAACGTAATTTATATTGATTTAATATTGTTATTCTATTCGAAATAACGTTATTTTCAGAACAAGAAATAACGTTATTTTTATAAATGAAAATAATGACGTTATAAAATAACGTTATCTGACAACGTCGTCTTATTAATTTTGTGTTTCAAAGTAGGGACGATAAATAACGCCATTTATATTAATTTAATTTTTTATTTTATTCCAAAAACCGTCATTTTCATAAGTAAAATAGCGTTTTTTTTGTAAGTAAAAATAACATAATTTTTTCAATTGTAAAAATTACATTATTTTTTCGATTTCAGAACTTACTTTATTTTCGAAATTTAAATTGCAAAGAAAAAACGGTATTGGAAATAGTTTTTTGTTAATCTTAAGAATAAATTATATTTTAAGATAAATGTTTAAAACATCGAGTATTATGACAATAAAATAATCATTAAAATAATGTATTTGTTAAATCAAAAAGTCATACTTTCTCGCTTGAATATATAGCATACAGCAACCATGTTGCCATCTAATTTAAACATTTTTTAAATAATCTAATTTTGTACAATGAAAGGAAAAGAAAGGAACGTCACTTAAAAAATTAATATTTTCGTATGTTTCAATAAGTAGGCACAATTTTTCTTTTTTAAAAGATCTTTGTTTTCAAAATGACTTTTACAAACTTAATATTTAATTATGAATTATTCAAAATAATAAATTAGTAATCGAAGAGAACAAATCCCTGCAGTTGTATAAAAAGATTAATTTATTTCATAAGAAACAAAAACAAGTATATTACAAAACGGGTACATTAAAAATAGCTGAAATGTATACATCCGTTGGGTAAACAATTAATATGAGTATAAGTTTGGGACTGGACATAAATAAAACTTGTTGTTGCAATTCATGTGAATACAAATTCTATCTATGGTTCTAGTATCGAGAGCTCTCAAATCTTGGCTCACGTCTACTACTTTTTTAATCTGGAAGTCATTAACAGTACCATTATTAAAAATATTCATGACGTTTACGCTTTTATACACAGTGTATTCCCGTCCATTTAATATGTCGACTATAAAAAATACAATTTGTATAAAATCACCATTCACGGTCTTTGCAAATGAATTATTTGATCGTAATCTTACGGCATCACAAGATAATAACACACATTCCATTTTCACTAATTTTTTATATACTATGGCTGAATCGCTTAAATTTAATTCTCTTATCCATCGCTTTGGAGTAGAAAATATTTTACCAAAATATCTACCAATATCAGTTCTGAAAGTTTTAGTGCACTCTCTATTTTCTAAGTACTTAGCGTAGTCAATAATAGTTGAATAAGGATTATTTATTAATAGGAATTCTTTCAACATTAAATCACTCTTTTTCATGCCAATAACCCTAGCAATTTGATGTATAACACCGTTCGCGGCCTGTACCTGCTTGACTATGTTGCCATTGCCATTCTCAAAACCGTAACCAGAATGAAAATGCAGAGGACCCCAGTCAATTACACTTTATGTTAAATGCGTCAGCTGATGAATGTTAAAGGTCATTGCACTTCTCGAATAATAATATTCTGTTAAAGCAACAAACACATTTATAAAATGATTTGCTTCATGGATCTGATCTCTAGTAATACTATCTTGTAAAAGAATATAATACGCTCTTACTAAATACAGCCAGTGTTCTACGTAACACCTCATTTTAGGAATTATCGAAAGAGCAACAGTACTATAATATAGAACCCAATTTTGCAGTTCTTTAGCTTTCCAAAATTGTCTGTCTTTTATAGAGCGACTGTATCGAAGAAGCTTACTAGGAACTTTTACGGTTTTTAGAAAATTGTCGATTTGATCAGTCTCTGCATTAGTAAGTGAATATGGCATATTAGTGGTGTCAAACCAAAACTTCAAGAATTGTTTGGCAATACCTAGATCTATTAGATGCATAGAATCTGGAACAAATCCTGATATAATATTAAAGTTATTTAATTGAGTCAAAACAGATTTCTTAATAAAACCATACACAGATTGTCCCGATTCAACGCATTCCTGTATATGCCTTAAACTATCTGCTTCATTCCTATCCTGTATTTGATCATCCATTAAAATATACTTTACACTACCGCCTCTGCCAGTGGCAATGTAATATCCTGGATGCAAGCACCAGTTACAACCAAAGTAACCGTTAAACTGAGTAAGTCCCTGCATTGGCGCGCGTGCTACAGAATCATCGCAAGAACAAATCGTGTAAATAAAAATTGTATGGTCTTCATTTCTTACATTACATATTATTCCTTCATCTGCCAATAAATTCATTCGATCAACGAACGGTTTAAGAAAAATATTCATATTTGGTTTATTCTTTCCATACCATAAACCGCATACAATAGGCTTAGACATTCTTAGTTTAAAAGGTAATTCATTAATGATTATTTGAATAGGCCAAATGGAATAGGTTGAACTTTCAAATATTGGCGAACCATCGCTGTTGAAAGTAGCAGTAACAAATTTATCTTTTTTATCATCAGGCAAGGAATCTCTCAGAAGCTTATACTGTAAACCATTATAAAATTCATTAATATTATTTTGATTTTTCGCTCGTGCTTCAACTACATTTTGGTAATGGGCCCAATTTTCTTTTAAATAATGCGCTATTTCAAACTCTGGATTAATTATGGTAAAAAAATCTGTGTAAATCGGACCTTTCAAAGAAAATTCAATATTGCAAAGATTACAATGAGCTCTGTAATCCTGTTCACGACTAAATTGTTTAACGTAAGTTTTGCAATTAGAACAAATTGCATGATGATTAACATTATCTTCAAAATTGAATAGTTTGTTGATCAAGTAACGTGATTCAGGTAAGACAGATGTAGAGAAAAAAAGATTTAACATTTTGAATAAATCGACTATAGCCGATTGCAGCAGAGTGTAAATTAAAGAAAACTTCAAAACTGCTAAAAATATTTCGGGCTTGCTTACATTTACCCGAGCATTAATAACGTGCCCTACTTCATCGTCGTTTAACATTTTCTGTAATTCGTTTTGAGTTCCATTGTTTACTACTTCTTCCAAGATATTTTGGTATTCAATTATATCATCTTCACTTGCATAATCATCATCTTGTTCATAGGCTAGTTGTTGAAGTACATTTTCTCGTCGTAAATCCTTTAAAAATAAAATAAATACCTTTCATTTGAATTTATTAAATAAAGTAATACTAAAGAAAATTTATAAAGAAATATTTTAAAGTAATGATTTGTTTCATAGCATCTACATTTTAAATGTGTGAATTCTACTTTTATTTATATGAATTATCTATATTGAAGATAGAGTTTATTTCCTAGTTAAAATGCACACATTCTGTAAGCTCTATATAATTCAATATTGCCCAAGTATCAGTAAAATATTGCATATCAAACAATAATCCTGCTGATAATAAACTCAATATTGTACGAACACTTAAATATTATAACCAATGATTATGATTTTATTACACCATAGCTTATGAATGATAAACAATATTTAATAAATATTTTACAAGTCTTGTATAATAATACATTCTAATAAAATATTGAATAAATATTAAAAACGCTAGTACGTTGTTGTAAAATGGTTTACAATATTTATTACTTGTTTAAATTCAACATACAATATCACAAAGATGTATTAGTATTATAGTTCAACGTGTTAACAATATGATAACAATTTCATTGTTCATTGTCAGGATTTACAATTGTTAGTAATTCATTATCAACATTTGACAAATATTTCAATGTGGGAACTAAATTATATTAAGGTACAAGTGGATTAAAAGTATGACAATATTTAATCATTGTATAATCGATAATGAATCTTAATAATTTTACCTAATATAAGGTAAATATTGCATACCAAGGAATTATTTAGTTGTTAACATTCTATGCTGTGAACTAGGTGAAAAATAGAATGATTACCCACACAGCACGGATCCTTACAGGAATCTTTCACGTATGGCTGTCGTACGGGTGAAAGCTTTCTGTAAGGATCCGTGCTGTACGGGTATCTGTATTGTTTTAAGACAATATTCTAACAATAATGCTTCATATTATATTAAGAACAAACATTTAATCAAATTGTAGAAAGTATTTTATTACAATTTACTCATATTATATATTTAACAAGTGTTTGGCAATATTGCTGCCTAATTTTTTAAAATTATTTAAATTAATATTAAGATACAACTTCTACTCGTAAAAATTTGATAAAAATATTTTATATATTGAAATTCAACATATAAGTTTGCTAAACAAATATTAAAACTGCAATACAAGTATGCAAGTATGTTTATTCAACCAACATTGTCTGAATTGTATTTTTTAATGTGACGAATTGCAGTTATATTATATTTTATCATAAATATTTACTATACATTCGCCAATGTGGGAACTAAATTAAAATTTGGCGCAACAGGATGGAACATTATGACAATATTTTAATACTGTATCCACGAGTTTTTAGCGTTATGCTTAAGCATTCTAATCAACAAAATTTAATTTACATTAAAAAGAAGTTAAATACATTAATGCAAGATTCACATTAGGTATATTTTTTTCAATTAATGATCATAAAAATTAACTTAAAACTTATAAGTAGCAAATCATTATAATTAAATATTTAAAATAAAAATGATTGTAACGAAAAATATTTCATAAATTATATGATTGAATATCCTGTGTTAAGTGGACATTTTACATTATCGTTCAGTTTAGAAATAATTTAGATTTATTGATACTAACTTCGAACTGTTCACCTGATGCATAGTCTGCTAATTCGTCAGCCAAATATTGGTCATTTGCATTAAGCAAAGAATCAGAACTAGCAGATAATGAATGTGGAATATCCGAATGATTTCTTTGATTTTCATTCTGCGATGAGCTGTAGGAAGTGGAGCTAGAGCTTTGGTTTGATGAACTGTTTGAATCTCCCGATTCAGTTAATAAATCTTTTACTCGCTGAAATTATAAAATAAATAATTTGCATTAAATGATATTATGTATTACAAACCATTACGTATAAAAAATATATATATATAAATATCTATATATATATAAAATATATATAAAATATATAAAATATATATAAAATATATATATATCTATAAATGTGCATATAATTTTATGCAAGTTGACACTGTCTATAACATTTTGTTTTCTCATGTAAGAGAATACACTCACTTCGTAGTTATTACGCCACCTCTCATTTTCAATACTGGAATCTGAAGAATCATTAACTCTCTGTTGTCCTTTCCTTCGTCGATTATACCTGGTCGATGTTGGTGTACGTGGGAAATTGTGATGTTTCATAGTTTGTAATTGACTAATTGACTAAAATAAATTAATTATTTTTAATTAAATTTTAATTGTAAATGATAGTGAAAAAATATTTTACGTTATATATCATTATACATAATCGTATGCAAAGCTTTTTAAAAAGTGCAATTAAGAAATTAATATGTTCAACATTTTTAATTAAGATAAATTAAATGAAAGGTTATGTTTATGAATACTTACTGCCAGAAAAAATGAAAAGTTTGGAAACAATTTTCAATGTTCCAATGCAGAACCATCGGTATCGCATCTGTAAATTCGTATGTAACTGACAGTTTTCTCAAATAGATAGCTGACAGAGTTGATTCGATACATTTCACATCAATGCTCTTAAATTTTCTCGTTAATTAAAAAGAGAGCGACGTAATTTATATGAGCCCAGAAAAATATTGTAACGTATGCGGTCGTTATTTTGCTACAAGATTATGAGTTTACTATAAACAAACTATTATTTGGAACATGCACTTCTTTGATCGTTTATTGCGATGAAAACCGGCATCTGCTTGCGCCACCACACGTGACACGGCAGGCGCTAGTCGAACTCGAATCTCGATTACTCGAACCACCGAATATAGACGCTTATATAACAAGGATAGAGAAAGTCCGCCATTTACCTCGTGGTGTACGCGACAATTACATTTTCGAATCACTTTCGTTAAAATTGTGGAGACTATCAACTGGATGTATTATTGTGAAAGGTGAAGAAAATTGTATTTAATATAGTGAGGTAAGAGAATTTATTTTATTCTTGTTGCAATAGATATATATTGAGGTTATACATCATTATAGTTCAATGATTTTGAAAATGAGGTAGAATAAAATAAAACATTACATAATTTTGTTTATGGTTTTATAGTAGCAATGAATAGCACAAAAGAAAGTAAAGGTGACTCTTCAACAAGAAAGAAAATAAAATCGATATCTTCAAAAAAGCCAGAGACTAAGAAGAAGGTACGCTAAGTCATTAAAATATTTGTAATTTCAGATTCATTAATTTATTACAACAGTTTTATATGTCACTTAAACAATTGTAACTGTTGTATTCTATTTTCAGCAAAAGCTGAGCATGACAAAAGAAGAAACCGAGCAGCAGGTACAACAAAACATTGATTACAATTCGTTGGATTTAAAACAATCTTCAGCTCGTGGAAATAAAAGAAGGAATTCACCTAACTATTCTCACAACTACACCAAAGCATTCAAGGATAAATGATGACCGATTAAATTCACAAACTATTCTCACAACTACGCCAAAGGATTCGAGGATAAATGATGACCAATTAAATTCACAAACTATTCTCATAACTACACCAAAGCATTCGAGAATAATTGTCGAGTCTACACAATCAAGGCACTTGAAACTAACACCAATTAAACAATCTAAAACGTCAACTTTAAATTGTTCGGATTTGCAGAGAGCAACATCCTCACCAGAGATTCAAGCAAATACTGAATCATGTGACTTTCAGAAGTTTGCTAAAAATACGACTACAAGATATGGTAAATAGATTAGAAATAATTAACAAATTTCTCTCGCTTAGCCCAGATATGACATTTTTATCAAGTAGAATAGTGCTTAGTACATTTCAAACTTTTCTTTCAAGCAAATAAAAAAATAATTTAAAATCTTCACTAACCAAATAAAAGGAATTGAGTTTTTTCAGTTAACATTAATAGTTTACAGTAAAAATAATTCTTATTTATATTTTTAAATTAAATTGTTCGTTTAAACCTTATATAATACTGAAAAATTGTTATTTACTTAAAATTAGCCCCTTGAAAATTTTTCCCACAAGTGGTAAACAGGTAATCTAACCTAAAAATATAATTTAAATTTATTTAATGAAAAAGAATTTTGATTATATTATTTTTATTTTCATTAAAAATACTTACATTTTTTAAGCCTCCTTTGATTTTCTGCAATCGCTGCAAATTATTAAGTTAAATAATTTAAATATATTTTGTGTTTGTAAATAAAGGGGATGAATCAGAAAAAGTGAAAGCAGCTTTTTAGAAGATAATGTATTGGCTGACGAAGGCAATCACAGCAGCTGTCAAAGTAAGAAAATTAAAGTGCAAAAAGAAAGCAACGTGAAAGAAAGCAAATTGCGGTATGCTGCTATTCGTCTGTACGGTGTCAAAGATTCGGTCCAAATAATTTCAATCAACAATATTAAAGAATTTAATTCAAAACAAACAAAGTTTCCATACGATGCCTTTGCGGCAGCAGAGAAAAATGAAGATAATGAATGGGTATATGAACCAGCCGCAATTTTAGCTGTATCAAGTAATAACTTTTATATTCATATTGCGTATCAATATTAAACACAAATTTAACTCCATAATTGTTTTTCCTATTGCAGATTCACGCAGTGAACTACAAAACAGGTCCAAAAGATGGCCGAAATCCAGCAAAAGAGAAGCACGGTAATTCATGAACTAGCGCAAGCTGGATTTTATCCACAGCAAATAGCGGAAAAGGAAAAAGTAAATAAGAAAAAGAAACCTCTTAAGAATGCAGCAAGTGCATCTGGAAAGGTAGTAGTTATTATAATTTTTATTATAAAATTTAAGACATTCATTTACATTTATTTTATCATTATTACGTTACAAAATTGAAATTGCTATAAATCTTTTTTAGGAAAATGCAGGCACAACAGTGCAAAAAGCAAAACAACAGATGCAAGAAAAAATTGATTTGTTGTCATCAAAAAAACTGAATTTCACGACAGCTATTTGTAGGTCCGAAAATCGTCAGAGAGAGACACCCAATACTCCAATAGTTACGCCAAACCATTTAAGAGTTGACTCAAATATTTTAAATTCCCCGGCTTCTCTTTCACCTATAAGAGAAAGAGAGAAGGAGAACTCGAGCAAGAAAATACATAAAAAAAGCAAGTATGTCCGAAAAATAAAAGCCTGTTTATACGACTCGGACGATTATGACAAATCTGACTCAGAAAAAAGAGCAAGACTGACAAAATGGAAGCAATCGTGCGTAGACGAAAATGGATACTTAAAACAGGTAAATATCAATGAAGAAAACGAATGTTTTCATTTTTTCATTAGTCAAGGTTTTTCTGTTCCCTTAATTTATATGGGCAATTTGAAATAAAGTGAACACGTGAAGTCTTGCTTACTTTTAACTGCCTAAAGAAGAATTTTATATTCGTTTAGCATCAAAAAAGTCTATTTCCAGCCCTGTAGCTCAGTTCACATATTTTTCATTTTCTATTTTACTTCATATGAAAATGTTTATGTCATAAAAATATGGGTTTGTTTTTAATATTATTTTCATACATTGTTTATACTTAGGAAAATATGTTTCACCTCCATTATGGCGTGTCAGTGCCGTACAAATCTAGGAAAAGCGCAATCCAATCAAAATCTTCTTATGGTTTTTTAAGGGCGTTAGTAACTCCGCATATTTGGCCCTTAGATGAGTTTGTAAAAAGAGCCGTTCAAATTAAAAGAACGGTAGATTCACATGATAGAGTAGAATTAACTCCTAAAAAGAAAGAAGCGATTAAAAGTAACAATATTTTTATATTTTACTACATTCTTTAGGGAAATTAAACAATTAATTGTTTTATTCATTGTTATAGAAGGTTACGTTCAATATTTGGTTGAACGGGGAATAGTGCCGGCCAATGTGAAAAATGTCGAAGAGAAAAAGAAAAGAGATGCTCGTATTAACAAATTTGGACGAGAACTTGGAATAATTATTGCTCAAGAAAGAGCTAAATTTATTGAAAAAAATGAAGAAGAGGCAAGTGACGAAAAGGATAACGTAAAAGAATCGGAACAAGACACAAGTGACAATGAAGATCGCCAAGACCGAAGTGACAGTTCGGATGACACAAGCGATTCATAACATGGGATGTATTACATTTAAAAAAATAATAATTTAATGTAATTGATATTACCTTCCATTATTGGTTATAATGAGTAGAAGTCGATTTTTGAAGGTCTCTTCCAATGGTTGTTAATAAATAAAACAACCAAAATTAATTTAATTGTGTGACATTTTGTCTGCTTGTTGCAGACCTCTTCAAACACTCGTCGCAAAGTATTAAGTACAATTATAATAGTAATTATTATAGTAATTGTACTTAATACTTTGCGACGAGTGTTTGAAGAGGTCTGCAACAAGCAGACAAAATGTCACACAATTAAATTAATTTTGGTTGTTTTATTTATTAATATTGAAAGAGATCCTCAAAAATCGACTTCTACTCATTGTAAAAATGATAATTTAGTTTAAGTGTTATAATCATTGAAAATATTATATTTTGTTTCCGCATGTTAATGCGAGTTATTTATTTGATTTGATTATGAAAGTAATATTTTTATTTTATATAATTTACGTGCAAACAAATCCGAAAGTTCCTTAAGTATCCATAAAACGATTTCTTTCAGATTAGTTTTACCGACTTCTTAATCGTTTCTGTGATACGTCGATCGATAGTTTTTTATTTAATATTGATGGAATTGCGATCGGCCCTTGTCGATTTCCCCCCACCACCTTAAGAAAATAGAAGAGCGCGGTGTCCGTCGAAGGACTTACTCTCTGCTCGGCTGCCGATCCGTGCAGGTTACATTCGGTGACCCCGTGAACCGCTTTGTATTTTGCAGTTATATTGTTTTTATATTAAACTGGGTGAAGTGTAAGAGAAGTGTTGTTTTGATTGCTGCCACTACCTAGTCCTCCATCAGGTTATCGGCCCACCACCGCTTCCTTGTGCGCGGGGACCTTGGAAAGGTTGTTTTCTTTTGTCTTGGTAAGAGACGGACGGTGCAAGGATGTCGGAACAAGGAGAGAAAGCGTCGAGCAGCATCACCAAGGGTAGGTGAAAATATTAATAAAAATAAAGTGAAAATAAAGTGAAAATCGATTTGAGAGCGACGCGGTGATTTTTGTTTTACTTAT
>JANSJX010000292.1:0-37298 GCA_026168455.1 Theocolax elegans | reverse complement strand
CATGTCTTGTGTATTGTGATCTGCCTGATTATCTAAATATTAAACTTCAACGCCTGATGAACGTATGTGTTCGCTACATTTGCACATGCCCGATTAGACGTTTTCTATACCAAGTTACATTGGTTATCGGCTGCGAAGCGTCGCCAATATTTTATGGGGGTTCTCACATATCAAGTATTAACTTCTATGAAGCCAGAATTCATGCATGCGTTGTTTCCGGCACCTAATGACGAACTGCGTCGCTCTGAGCGTATAAAGTGCTCTTGCTTTGACCGCCCATTAATAATATCTACCACTACTTACAACAAATCCTTCACTATTCCTTACCCCCTGAATTGAGGCTTAGTAATAGTGTCAGCATTTTCAAGAAAAGTTTATTTGGTTACTTAAAGCCCATTCCGTTTATATGTGTGTGTTTACGCTTAAAAATGCATTTGAACTTGATCTACCCGGCCGGGGAGCGAATTAAAAATATTGAAAAATGACGTTTGGCGGTCTTTTGTGTATTTGACACTATAAATGCATTTGAATTTGATCAACCAGGCCGGGGAACGAAACTGAAATATGTGAAAAATCGATGATTTTCCGTATATGTGTGTGTCTTTACGCTTAAAAATGCATTTGAACTTGATCAGCGAGGCCGTGGGAACGAAACTAAAAATATTGAAAAAGACATCGACGTTTTGGCCGTTTTTATATGTGTGTGGTTACGATTAATATGCATTTGAATTCATCTACACGGCCGGGGAACGAAACGAAACTAGTGAAAAAATCGACGTTTTGGCCGTTTATATGTGCGTGTTACGCTTAAAAATGCATTGATCTTAATCTACCGACCGGGGAGCGAACTTAAAAATATTGAATAATTGACGTTTTGCCGGTCTTTTTTGTATTTTTGACACATATAAATGCATTTGAATTTGATCAACCAGGCCGGGGAACGAAACTGAAAATATTAAAAAATCGATGTTTTTACCGTATATGTGTGTGTCTTTACGCTTAAAAAAGCATTTGAACTTGATCAGCGAGGCGGGGAACGAAACTGAAAACTATTGAAAGAATCGACGTTTTGGCCGTTTATATTTGTGTGTTTACGCTTAAAATTGCATTGATCTTAATCTACCCGAACGGTGAGCGAACTTAAAAATATTGAAAAATTGGACGTTTGGCCGGCTTTTGTGTATTTTTACACATATAAATGCATTTGAATTTGATCAACCAGGCCGGGGAACGAAACTGAAAATATTGAAAAAATCGATGTTTTACGTATATGTGTGTGTCTTTACGCTTAAAATGCATTGAAATGTCAGCGAGGCCGGGAACGAAACTGAAAATATTGAAAAAATGACGTTTTGGCCGTTTATATGTGGTGTACGCATAATAAGGCATTTGAATTTCATCTACACGGCGGGGATGAATCTGAAAATATTGCAAATATCGACGTTTCGTCCGTTTATGTATGTGTTCCGCTTAAAATGAATTTGAATTTGATAACCCGGCCGGGGAGCGAAATTTACAATTTGAAAAATTGACGTTGGGCCGGTTTGATGTGTATTTTCACACATATAAATGCATTTGAATTTGATCAACGAGGCAGGAGAGCGAAACTAAGAATATTGAAAAAATCGACGTTTTGGCCGTTTATATGTGTGTTTACGCTTAAAAATGCATTTGAACTTGATCTACCCGGCCGGGGAGCGAAATTAAAAATATTGAAAAATTGACGTTTGGCCGGTTTGATGTGTATTTTCACACACTAAATGAATTTGAACTTGATCAACGAGGCCGGGAAAACGAATCTGAGAATATTGAAAAAATCGATGTTTTACCGATATGTGTGTGTCTTTACGCTTAAAAATGCATTTGAACTTGACCAGCGATGCCGGGGAACGAAACTGAAAATATTGAAAATATCGACGTTTCGTCCGTTTATATGTATGTGTTTCCGCTTAAAAATGCATTGAATTTGATCTACCCGGCCGGGGAGCGAAATTAAAAATATTGAAAAATTGACGTTTGGGCCGGTTGATGTGTATTTTCACACATATAAATGCATTTGAATTTGATCAACGAGGCGGAGAGCGAAACTAAGATATTGAAAAAATCGACGTTTTGGCCGTTTATATGTGTGTGTTTACGCAAAAATGCATTTGAACTTGATCTACCCGGCCGGGGAGCGAAATTAAAAATATTGAATAATTGACGTTTTGGCCGGTCTTTGGTGTATTTTGACACATATAAATGCATTGAATTTGATCCAGGCCGGGGAACGAAACTGACAAATATTGAAAAAATCGATGTTTTACCGTATATGTGTGTGTCTTTACGCTTAAAAATGCATTAGAACTTGATCAGCGAGGCTGGGGAACGAATCTGAAAATATTGAAAAAATCGACGTTTTGGCCGTTATAAGTTGTGTATACGCATAATAATCATTTGAACTGATCTACCCGGCCGGGAAGCGAAATTAAAATATTGAAAAAATTGACGTTTGTCCGGTTTTATGTGTATTTTCACACATATAAATGCATTTGAACTTGATCAACGAGGCCGGGGAACGAATCTTAGAATATTGAAAAAATCGTGTTTTGGCCGTTTATATGTGTGTTTTGCGCATAATAATGCATTGAATTTGATCTACCCGGCCTGGGAGCGAATTAAAAATATTGAAAAATCGCGTTTTGGTCGTTTATATGTGTGTGTGTTACGCTTAATAAAACATTTGAATTTCATCTTCACGGCCGGGGAACGAAACTGAAAATATTGAAAAAATTGACGTTTTGGCCGTTTATGTGTTTTCACGCATAAAATGGCATAGAATATCATCAACGGCCTGCGAACGAAAATGAAAATTGAAAAAACGACGTTTTTGGCCGTTTATATGTATATGTTTACTCTTAAAAATGCATTTGAATTTGATCTACCCGGCCGGGGAGCGATTAAAAATATTGAAAAATTGACGTTTGGGCCGGATTCATGTGTATTTTCACACATATAAATGCATTTGAATTGATCAACGAGGCCGGAGAACGAAACTGAGAATATTGAAAAAATCGACGTTTTGGCCGTTATATGTGTTTATGCTAAAATGCATTTGAACTTGATCTACCCGGCCGGGGGAGCGAAATTAAAAATATTGAAAAATTGACGTTTTGGCCGGTTTGATGTGTATTTCACACATATACATGCATTTGAACTTGATCAACGAGGCCGGAAAACGAATCTGAGAATATTGAAAAAATCGACGTTCAGCCGTTTATATGTGTGTGTTTACGCATCAATAATGCATTTGAACTTGATCTACCCGGCCGGGGAGCGAAATTAAAAATATTGAAAAATTGACGTTTTTGTCCGATTTTATGTGTATATTCACACAATATAAATGCATTGAACTTGATCAACGAGGCCGGGGAACGAAACTGAAAATATGAAAGAATCGACGTTTTCGGGCCGGTTTTATTGTATTTTCCGCATAAAATGGCATTAGAATATAATCAACCTAGCCGGCGAACGAAATTGAAATATTGCAAAAATCGTCGTTTTGGCCGTTTATATGTTGTGTGTTTACGCTTAATATGCATTTGAACTTAATCTACCCGGCCGGGGAGGCGAAATTAAAATATTGGAAATATTGACGTTTGGCCGTTATATTTGTATGTTTACGCTTAAATTGCATTGATCTTAATCTACCCACCGGGAGCGAACTTAAAATATTGAAAAATTGCGTTTTGGCCGGTATTTGTGTATTTTTACACATATAAATGCATTTGAATTTGATCACCAGGCGGGGAACGAAACGAAAATAATTGAAAAAAATCGATGTTTTACCGTATATGTGTGTCTGTACGCTTAAAAATGCATTTGAACTTGATCAGCGAGGCCGGGGAACGAACTGAAAATATTGAAAAATCGACGTATTGGCCGTTTATGTGTGTGTGTTTACGCAATAATAAGCATTTGAATTTCATCTACACGGCCGGGGATAATCTGAAAATATTGAAAATAGCGACGTTTCGTCGTTTACATGTATGTGTTTCCTTAAAATGCATTTGAATTTGATCTACCCGCCGGGGAGCGAAATTTACAATATTGAAAAATTGACGTTTGGGCCGGTTTGATGTGTATTTTCACACATATAAATGCATTTGAATTTGATCAACGAGCCGGAGAACGAAACTGAGAATATTGAAAAACTCGACATTTTGGCCGTTATATGTGTGAGTTTACGCTTAAAATGCATTTGAACTTGATCTACCCGGCCGGGGAGCGTAATTAAAATATTTGAAAAATTGACGTTTTTGGCCGGTTGATGTGTATTTTCACCAGATTGTGTTTTCACAGAGACCCATAAGTGTATTTCACACATATAATGCTTTAAAATTGAGCAACCCAGCTGGGGAACGAAACTTAAAATATTGAAAAAATCGACGTTTTGGCCGTTTGTATGGGTGTGTTTACGCTTAATAATGCATTTGAATTTGACAAACCAGGCCGAGGAACGAAACTGAAAATGTGAACAATCGATGTTTCTAACGTTTATGTGTGTGTCTTTACGCTTAAAATGCTTTGAACTTGATCAACGATGCCGGGGAACGAAACTGAAATAATGAAAAAATCGAAGTGTGGCCGTTTATATGTGTGTGTTTACGCTTAAAATTGCATTTGATCTTAATCTACCCGAACGGTGAGCGAACTTAAAAATACTGAAAAATTGACGTTTTGGTCGGTCTTTTGTGTATTTTACACATATAAATGCATTGAATTTGATCCACCAGGCCGGGGAACGAAACTGAAATATTGAAAAAATCGATGTTTACGTATATGTGTGTGTCTTTACGCTTAAAAATGCATTTAAACTTGATCAGCGAGGCCGGGGAACGAAACAGAAAATATGAAAAAAATCGACGTTTTGGCCGTTTATATGTGTGTGTTTACGCTTAATAATGCATTTGAATTTCATCTACACAGCGGGGAACGAAACTGAAGATATTGAAAAAATCGACGTTTTGGCGGTTTATCTGTGTGTGTTTACGCTTAAAAATGCATTTGATCTTAATCTACCCGGCGGGGAGCGAAATTAAAAATATTGAAAAATTGACGTTTGGCCGTTTGATGTGTATTTTCACACATATAAATGCATTTGAACTTGATGAACGAGGCCGAGGAACGAATCTGAGCATATTGAAAAAATCGACTTTTTGCCGTTTATATGTGCGTGTTTTAGCTTAAAAATACATTTGAATTTGAACCAAACTGACCAGGGAACGAAACTGAAAATATTGAAAAAATCGCGTTTTGGCCGTTTATATGTGTGTGTTTACGCTTAATAATGCATTTGAATTTCATCTACACAGCCGGGGAACGAAACTGAAGATATTGAAAAAATCGACGTTGGCCGTTTATATGTGTGGTTTTTTGCGCTTAAAAATACATTTGAACTTGATCTACCCGGCCGGAGCGAAATTAAAATATTGAATAATTGACGTTTTGGCGGTCTTTTGTGTTTTTGAATATAAATGCATTTAATTTGATCAACCAGGCCGGGGAACGAAACTGAAAAAAATTGAAAAAAAATCGATGTTTTACCGTATATGTGTGTGTCTTACGCTTAAAAATGCATTAGAACTGATCAGCGAGGCTGGGGAACGAATCACAGAATATTGAAAAAAATCGATGTTTGGCCGTTTATATGTGTATGTATACGCATAATGCATTTGAACTTGATCTACCCGGCCGGGAAGCGAAATTAATTTGAAAAATTGAAGTTTTGTCCGGTTTTATGTGTATTTTCACACTATCAATGCATTTGAACTGATAACGAGGCCGGGGAACGAAACTGAAAATATTTAAAAATCGACGTTTTGGTCGTTAATATGTGTGGTTTACGCTTAAAATGCTTTTGAACTTAATCTACCCGCCGGGGAGCGAAATTAAAAATATTGAAATATTGACGTTTGGCCGTTATATTTGTATGTTTACGCTTAAAATTGCATTTGATCTTAATCTACCCGACCGGGGAGCGAACTTAAAAATTGAAAAAATTGACGTTTTGTTGGCCGGTCTTTTGTGTTTTTTACACATATAATTGCATTTGAATTTGATCAACCAGGCCGGGGAACGAAACTGAAAATATTGAAAAAATCGTGTTTTACCGTATATTGTGTGTCTTTATGCTTAAAATGCATTTAAACTTGATCAGCGAGGCCGGGGAACGAAACTGAAAATATTGAAAAAATCGACGTTTTGGCCGTTTATATGTGTGTTTACGCATACTAATGCATTTGAATTTCATCTACACGTCCGGGGATGAATCTGAAAATATTGAAAATATCGACGTTTCGTCCGTTTATATGTATGTGTGTTTCCGCTTAAAATGCATTTGAATTTGATTTACCCGGCGGGGAGCGAATTAAAAATATTGAAAAATTGACGTTTGGCGGTTTGATGTGCATTTTCACACATATAAATGCATTTGAATTTGACCAACGAGGCCGGAAAGCGAAACTAAGAATATTGAAATAATCGACGTTTGGCCGTTATTGTGTGTGTTTACGCTTAAAAATGCATTAGAACTTGATCTACCCGGCGGGAAGCGAAATTAAAAATATTGAAAAATTGACGTTTTGTCCGGTTTTATGTGTTTTTCACACCATATCAATGCATTTGAACTTGATTGAACGAAAATGAAAATATTGAAAAATCGACGTTTTGGTCGTTTATCTGTGTGTGTTACGCTTAATAAAACATTTGAATTTCATCTTCACGGCCGGGGAAACGAACCGAAAATATTGAAAAAATTGACGTTTTGGCCGTTTATAGGTGTGTGTTTACGCTTAAAATGCTTTTGAACTAATCTACCCGGACGGGGAGCGAAATTAAAAATATTGAATGTTGACGTTTTGGCCGGTTTATATTGTTAGTTTACGCTTAAACTTGCTTGATCTTAATCTACCCGACCGGGGAGCGAACTTAAAAATATTGAAAAATTGACGTTTTGGCGGTCTTTTGTGTATTTTTACACATATAAATTCATTTGAATTGATCAACCAGGCCGGGGAACGAAACTGAAAATATTGAAAAAATCGATGTTTTTACCGTATATGTGTGTGTCTTTATGCTTAAAAAAGCATTTGAACTTGATCAGCGAGCGGGGAACGAAACTGAAAATATTGAAAGAATCGACGTTTTGGCCGTTATATTGTTTTTGTGTTTACGCTTAAAATTGCATTTGATCTTAATCTACACGAACGGTGACGAAATTTACAATATGGAAAAATTGACGTTTGGGCCGGTTTTGGTGTATTTTCACACATATTAAGCATTGAATTGATCAACGAGGCCGGAGAACGAAACTGAGATATTGAAAAACTCGACATTGTGGCCGTTATGTGTGTGTTTACGCTTAAAAATGCATTTGAACTTGATCTACCCGGCGGGGAGCGAAATTAAAAATATTGAAAAATTGACGTTGGCCGTTTGATGTGTATTTTCACAGATGTGTTTTCTCAGAGACCCATATGTGTATTTTCACCATATAAATGCATTTAAATTGAGCGACCCAGCCGGGGAACGGAACGAAAATTAAAAATATTGGAAAAAAATCACGTTGTGCCGTTGTATGGTGTGTTTACGCTTAATAATGCATTGAATTGACCAACCAGGCCGAGGAAGCGAACTGAAAATGTGAACAATCGTGTTTTTAACGTTTATGTGTGTGTCTTTCCGCTTAAAAAGCTTTGAATGACATCGACGCTGCCGGGACGAAACTGAAAATATTGAAAAAGTCGACGATTGGCCGGTTTATGTTTGTATTTGACAAATATAAATGCATTTGAATTTGATATACCAGGCCGGGGAACGAAACTGAAAATATTGAAAAAATCGAGGTTTTTACCGTTATGTGTGTGTCTTTACGCTTAAAAATGCATGGAACTTGATCAACGATGCCGGGGAACGAAACTGAAAATAATGAAAAAATCGACGTGTGGCCGTTTATATGTGTGTTTACGCTTAATAATGCATTTGATCTACGGCCGGGGAGCGAAATTAAAAATTATGAATAATTGACGTTTTGGCCGGTTTGAAGGTATTAGCCACACGTATAAAGCATTTGAACTTGATAAACGAGGCCGGGGAATGAATCTGAGAAATTGAAAAAATTGGACGTTTTTGACCGGTCTTTGTGTATTTTGACACATATATTTAAATTGAACACCCGGCCGGGACGATACTGAAAATATTGAAAAAATCGCCGTATTAGCCGTGTATATGTATGTGTTTACACTTAAAAAATCATTTTAATTTGAACAAACTGACCAGGGAACGAAACTGAAAATATTGAAAAATCGACATTTTGGCCGTATATATGTATGTGTTACGCTTAAAAATGCATTTGAATTTGATCTACCCGGCCGGGGAGCGAAATTAAAAATATT
This sequence comes from Theocolax elegans, assembly GCA_026168455.1. Taxonomy (NCBI): domain Eukaryota; kingdom Metazoa; phylum Arthropoda; class Insecta; order Hymenoptera; family Cerocephalidae; genus Theocolax; species Theocolax elegans. The sequence continues at coordinate 28,863 of JANSJX010000292.1, read as the reverse complement.
GAATAATTGACGTTTTGGCCGGTTTGATGTGTATTTTCACACATATAAATGCATTTGAACTTGATCAACGAGGCCGGGGAATGAATCTGAGAATATTGAAAAAATTGACGTTTTTGACCGGTCTTTTGTGTATTTTGACACATATAAATGCATTTGAATTTGATCAACCAGGCCGGGGAACGAAACTAAAATATTGACAAAATCGATATTTTTACCGTATATGTGTGTGTCTTTACGCTTAAAAAAGCATTTAACTTGATCAGCGAGGCCGGGGAACGAAACTGAAAATATTGAAAAAATCGACATTTTGGCCGTATATATGTATGTGTTTACGCTTAAAATGCATTTGAATTTGATCTACCCGGCCGGGGAGCGAAATTAAAAATATTGAATAATTGACGTTTTGGCCGGTTTGATGTGTATTTCACACATATAAATGCATTTGAACTTGATGAACGAGGCCGGGGACTGAATCTGAGAATATTGAAAAATTGACGTTTTGCCGGTCTTTTGTGTATTTTGACACATATAAATGCATTTGAATTTGATCAACCAGGCAGGGGAACGAAACTGAAATATTGAAAAAATCGACGTTTTGGCCGTTTATATGTGTGTGTTTACGCCTAATAATGCATTTGAATTTCATCTACACGTCCGGGGATGAATCTGAAAATATTGAAAATATCGACGTTTCGTCCGTTTATATGTATGTGTTTCCGCTTAAAAATGCATTTGAATTTGATTACCCGGCCGGGGAGCGAAATTAAAAATATTGAAAAATTGACGTTTGGGCCGGTTTGATGTGCATTTTCACACATATAAATGCATTTGAATTTGACCAACGAGGCCGGAAAGCGAAACTAAGAATATTGAAATAATCGACGTTTTGGCCGTTTATATGTGTGTGTTTACGCTTAAAAATGCATTAGAACTTGATCTACCCGGCCGGGAAGCGAAATTAAAAATATTGAAAAATTGACGTTTTGTCCGGTTTTATGTGTATTTTCACACATATCAATGCATTTGAACTTGATTGAACGAAAATGAAAATATTGGAAAATCGACGTTTTGGTCGTTTATATGTGTGTGTTTACGCTTAATAAAACATTTGAATTTCATCTTCACGGCCGGGGAACGAAACCGAAAATATTGAAAAAATTGACGTTTTGGCCGTTTATATGTGTGTGTTTACGCTTAAATGCTTTTGAACTTAATCTACCCGGCCGGGGAGCGAAATTAAAAATATTGAAATTTGACGTTTTGGCCGTTATATTTGTATGTTTACGCTTTAAAATTGCATTTGATCTTAATCTACCCGACCGGGGAGCGAACTTAAAAATATTGAAAATTGACGTTTTGGCCGGTCTTTTGTGTATTTTTACACATATAAATTCATTTGAATTTGATCAACCAGGCCGGGGAACGAAACTGAAATATTGAAAAAACGATGTTTTTACCGTATATGTGTGTGTCTTTATGCTTAAAATGCATTGAACTTGATCAGCGAGGCGGGGAACGAAACTGAAAATATTGAAAGAATCGACGTTTTGGCCGTTTATATTTGTGTGTTTACGCTTAAAATTGCATTTTGATCTTAATCTACACGAACGGTGAGCGAAATTTACAATATGGAAAAATTGACGTTTGGGCCGGTTTGGTGTATTTTCACACATATTAATGCATTTGAATTTGATCAACGAGGGCCGGAGAACGAAACTGAGAATATTGAAAAACTCGACATTTTGGCCGTTTATATGTGTGTGTTTACGCTTAAAAATGCATTTGAACTTGATCTACCCGGCCGGGGAGCGAAATTAAAAATATTGAAAAATTGACGTTTTGGCCGGTTTGATGTGTATTTTCACAGATTGTGTTTTCTCAGAGACCCATATGTGTATTTTCACACATATAAATGCATTTAAAATTGAGCGACCCAGCCGGGGAACGAAACTTAAAATATTGAAAAAATCGACGTTTGGCCGTTTGTATGTGTGTGTTTACGCTTAATAATGCATTTGAATTTGACCAACCAGGCCGAGGAACGAAACTGAAAATGTTGAACAAATCGATGTTTTTAACGTTTATGTGTGTGTCTTTACGCTTAAAAATGCATTTGAATGACATCGACGCGGCCGGGGAACGAAACTGAAAATATTGAAAAAAGTCGACGATTTGGCCGGTTTTATGTGTATTTTGACAAATATAAATGCATTTGAATTTGATATACCAGGCCGGGGAACGAAACTGAAATATTGAAAAAATCGATGTTTTTACCGTTTATGTGTGTGTCTTTACGCTTAAAAATGCATTTGAACTTGATCAACGATGCCGGGGAACGAAACTGAAAATAATGAAAAAATCGACGTTGTGGCCGTTTATATGTGTGTGTTTACGCTTAATAATGCATTTGATCTACCCGGCCGGGGAAGCGAAATTAAAAATATTGAATAATTGACGTTTTGGCCGGTTTGAAGTGTATTATCACACGTATAAATGCATTTGAACTGATCAACGAGGCCGGGGAATGAATCTGAGAATATTGAAAAAATTGACCGTTTTGACCGGTCTTTTGTGTATTTTGACACATATATTTTAAATTGAACAACCCGGCCGGGGAACGATACTGAAAATATTGAAAAAATCGCCGTATTAGCCGTTTATATGTATGTGTTTACACTTAAAAATACATTTTAATTTGAACAAACTGACCAGGGAACGAAACTGAAAATATTGAAAAAATCGACATTTTGGCCGTATATATGTATGTGTTTACGCTTAAAAATGCATTTGAATTTGATCTACCCGGCCGGGGAGCGAAATTAAAAATATTGAATAATTGACGTTTTGGCCGGTTTGATGTGTATTTTCACACATATAAATGCATTTGAACTTGATGAACGAGGCCGGGGAATGAATCTGAGAATATTGAAAAAATTGACGTTTTGACCGGTCTTTTGTGTATTTTGACACATATAAATGCATTTGAATTTGATCAACCAGGCCGGGGAATCGAAACTGAAAATATTGAAAAAATCGATGTTTTACCGTATATGTGTGTGTCTTTACGCTTAAAAATGCATTTAAACTTGATCAGCGAGCCCGGGGAACGAAACTGAAAATATTGAAAGAATCGACGTTTTGGCCGTTTATATTTGTGTGTTTACGCTTAAAATTGCATTTGATCTTAATCTACACGAACGGTGAGCGAACTTAAAATATTGAAAATTGACGTTTTGGCCGGTCTTTTGTGTATTTTTACACATATAAATGCATTTGAATTTGATCAACCAGGCCGGGGAACGAAACTGAAAATATTGAAAAAATCGATGTTTTTACCGTATATGTGTGTGTCTTTACGCTTTAAAAATGCATTAGAACTTGATCAGCGAGGCTGGGGAACGAATCTGAGAATATTGAAAAAATCGACGTTTTGGCCGTTTATATGTGTGTGTATACGCATAATAATGCATTTGAACTGATCTACCCGGCCGGGGAGCGAAATTAAAAATATTGAAAAATGACGTTTTGGCCGGTTTTTATGTGTATTTTCAACACATATCAATGCATTTGAACTTGATTAACGAGGCCGGGGAACGAAACTGAAATATTGAATAATTGACGTTTTGGCCGGTTTGATGTGTATTTCACACATATAACATGCATTTGAACTTGATCAACGAGGCCGGGGAATGAATCTGAGATATTGAAAAAATTGACGTTTTGACCGGTCTTTTGTATTTTGACACATATAAATGCATTGATTTGATCAACCAGGCCGGGGAACGAAACTAAAAATATGAAAAAATCGATGTTTTTACCGTATATGTGTCTGTCTTACGCTTAAAAAAGCATTTAAACTTGATCAGCGAGGCCGGGGAACGAAACTGAAAATATTGAAAGAATCGCGTTTTGGCCGTTTATATTTGGTGTTTAGCTTAAAATGGCATTTGATCTTAATCTACACGAACGGTGAGCGAACTTAAAAATATTGAAAAATTGACGTTTGGCCGGTTCTTTTGTGTATTACTCATATAAATGCATTTGAATTTGATCAACCAGGCCGGAGAGCAAACTAAGAATATGAAAAAATCGACGTTTTTACCGATATGTGTGTGTCTTACGCTTAAAAATGCATTAGAACTTGATCAGCGAGGCTGGGGAACGAATCTGAGAATATTGAAAAATCGACGTTTTGGCCGTTTATATGTGTGTATAAGCATAATAATGCATTGAACTGATCTACCCGGCCGGGGAGCGAAATTAAAATATTGAAAAATTGACGTTTTGGCCGTTTTATGTGTATTTCACACATATCAATGCATTGAACTTGATTAACGAGGGGGGACGAACTGAAATATTGGAAAAATCGACGTTTTGGTCGTTATATGTGTGTGTTTACGCTTAATAAAACATTTGAATTCATCCACCCGGCCGGGGAGCAAATTAAATATGAATAATTGACATTTTGGCCGGTCTTTTGTGTATTTGAACATATAATGCATTTGAATTTGATCAACCAGCCGGGGAACGAAACTGAAAATATTGAAAAAATCGATGTTTTTACCGTATATGGTGTTGTCTTTACGCTTAAAAATGCATTAGAACTTGATCAGCGAGGCTGGGGAACGAATCTGAGAATATTGAAAAATCGACGTTTGGCCGTTTATATGTGTGTATCGCATAATGCATGAACTGATCTACCCGGCCGGGGAGCGAAATTAAAAATATTGAAAAATTGACGTTTTGGCCGTTTATGTGTATTTTCACACATATCAATGCATTTGAACTTGATTAACGAGGCCGGGGAACGAAACTGAAAATATTGGAAAAATCGACGTTTTGGTCGTTATATGTGTGTGTTTACGCTTAATAAAACATTTGAATTCATCCACCGGCCGGGGAGCAAATTAAAAATAGTGAATAATTGACATTTTGGCCGGTCTTTTGTGTATTTTGACACTATAATGCATTTGAATTTGATCAACCAGCCGGGGGAACGAAACTGAAAATATTGAAAAAATCGATGTTTTTACCGTATATGGTGTGTCTTTACGCTTAAAAATGCATTAGAACTTGATCAGCGAGGCTGGGGAACGAATCTGAGAATATTGAAAAAATCGACGTTTTGGCCGTTTATATGTGTGGGTATACGCATATAATGCCATTTGAACGTGATCTACCCGGCCGGGGAGCGAAATTAAAAAAATTGAAAAAATTGACGTTTTGGCCGGTTTTGTGTATTTTCACACATATCAATGCATTGAACTTGATTAACGAGGCCGGGGAACGAAACTGAAACAATATTGGAAAAATCGAGTTTGTGTTTATATGTGTGTTGTTAACGCTTAATAAAACATTTGATTCATCTACCCGGCGGGGGAGCGAAATTAAAATATTGAAAAATTGACGTTTTGGCCGGTGTTGGTTGGTATGTTTTTTTAACACATATAAATGCATTTGAACTTGATCAACGAGGCCGGAAAACGAATCTGGAATATTGAAAAAATCGACGTTTAGCCGTTTTATGTGTGTGTTTACGCATCATAATGCATTTGAACTTGATCAACCCGGCCGGGAACGAAATTGAAAATATTGAAAAAATCGACGTTTCGGCCGGTTTTATGTGTATTTTCACGCAAAAATGGCATTAGAATTGCATCTACACGCCGGGGAACGAAATGAAAATATTGAAAAAATTGACGTTTTGTCCGATTTTATGTGATTTTCACACATATAAATGCATTTGAACTTGATCAACGAGGGGGAAACGAAACTGAAAATATTGAAAGAATCGACGTTTCCGGCCGGTTTTATGGTATTTTCACGCATAAAATGGCATTAGAATATAATCAACCTAGCCGGCAAACGAAATTGAAATATTGAAAAAATCGTCGTTTTGGCCGTTTATATGGTGTGTTTACGCTAATAATGCATTTGAATTTCATCTTCACGGCCGGGGAACGAAACTGAAAATATGAAAAATGATGTTTTTACCGTATATGTGTGTGTCTTTACGCTTAAAAATGCATTGAACTTGATCAGCGAGGCCGGGACGAAACTGAAAATATTGAAAAAATCGACGTATTGGCCGTTTATGTGGTGTGTGTTTACGCATAATAATGCATTTGAATTTCATCTACACGGCCGGGGATGAATCTGAAAATATTGAAAATATCGACGTTTCGTCCGTTTACAGTATGTGTTTCCGCTTAAAACTGCATTTGAATTTGATCTACCCGGCCGGGGAGCGAAATTTACAATATGAAAAAATCGGACGTTTCGGCCGTTTTGATTGTGTATTTTCACACGTATATATGGCATTTTAAAATTGAAACAAGCCGGCCGGGGAACGAAACTGAAAATATTGAAAAAATCGGACATATTAGCCGTTTATATGTATGTGTTTACGCTTAAAAATACATTTTAATTTGAAACAAACTGACCAGGGACGAACCTGAAAATATTGAAAAAATCGTCGTTTTTGGCCGTATAATGTATGTGTTTACGCTTTAAAAATGCATTTGAATTTGATCTACCAGGCCGGGGAGCGAAATTAAAAATATTGAAAATATCGACGTTTCGGCCGGTTTTATGTGTATTTTCACGCAATAAATGGCATTAGGATATGATCAACCTGGACGGCGAACGAAATTGAAAATATTGAAAAACGACGTTTCGGCCGGTTTTATGGTATTTTCACGCTAAAATGGCATTAGAATATCATCAAACCTGGCCGGCAAAACGAAATTGAAAAATATTGAAAAAATCGCGTTTTGGCCGTTTATATGTGTGAGTTTACGCTTCAATGCATTGAATTTGATCTACCCGGCCGGGGATCGAAATTAAAAATATTGAAAAATCGAGCGTTTTGGCCGTTTATATGTATTTGTTTACGCATAAAAATGCATTTGAACTTGATCTACCCGGCCGGGGAGCGAAATTAAAATATTGAAAATGACGTGTTGTCCGGTTTTTTGTGTTTTCACACTATAAATGCATTTGAATTTGATCAACCAGGCGGGGAACGAAACTGAAAATATTCAAAAATTGACGTTTTGGCCGGTTTGATGTGTATTTTCACACATTAAATGCATTAAAATTGAGCAACAGGCCGGGGAACGAAACTGAAAATATTGAAAAAATCGACGTATTAGCCGTTTATATGTATGTGTTTACGCTTACAAATACATTTGAATTGAACAAATTGACCAGGGAACGAAATTGAAAATATTGAAAAAATCGACATAATGGCCGTTTATATGTCTGTGTTTACGCTTAAAAATGCATTTGAATTTGATCAACCAGGCCGGGGAACGAAACTGAAAATATTGAAATTTGACGTTTTGGGCCGGTTTGATGTGTATTTTTCACACATATAAATGCATTTAAATTGAGCAACCCCGGCCGGGGAACGAAACTGAAATATTGAAAAAATCGATGTTTTTAACCGTATATGTTGTGTCTTTACGCTTAAAAATGCATTTGAACTTGATCAGCGATGCCGGGGAACGAAACTGAAAATATTGAAAAAATCGACGTTCAGCCGTTTATATGTGTGTGTTTACGCATCATAATGCATTTGAACTTGATCTACCGGCCGGGGAGCAAAATTAAAAATATTGAAAAATTGACGTTTTGTCCGATTTTATGTGTATTTTCACACATATAATGCATTTGAACTGAATCAACGAGGCCGGGGAACGAAACTGACAATATTGAAATAATCGACGTTTCGGCCGGTTTTATGTGTATTTCACGCATAAATGGCATTAGAATATAATCAACCTAGCCGGCGAACGAAATTGAAAATATTGAAAAAATCGTCGTTTTGGCCGTTTATATGTGTGTGTTTACGCTTAAAAATGCTTTTGAACTTAATCTACCGACGCGGGTGAGCGAAATTAAAAATATTGCACGTTTTGGCCGTTTATATTTGTATGTTTACGCTTAAAATGCTTTGATCTTAATCTACCAGACCGGGCAGACGACCTTAAAAATATTGAAAAATTGACGTTTTGGCCGGTCTTTGTGTATTTTTACACATATAAATGCATTTGATTTGATCAACCAGGCCGGGGAACGAAACTGAAAATATTGAAAAAATCGATGTTTCTTACCGTATATGTGTGTGTCTTTACGCTTAAAAATGCATTTGAACTTGATCAGCGAGGCCGGGGAACGAATCTGAAAATATTGAAAAACTCGACGTATTGGCCGTTTAATGTGGTGGTGTTTACGCATAATAATGCATTTGAATTTCATCTACACGGCCGGGGATGAATATGAAAATATTGAAATATCGACGTTTCGTCCGTTTACATGTATGTGTTTCGCTTAAAAATGCATTTGAATTTGATCTACCCGGCCGGGGAGCGAAATTTACAATATTGAAAAATTGACGTTTGGGCCGGTTGATGTGTATTTTCACACATATAACTGCATTTGAATTTGATCAACGAGGGCCGGAGAACGAAACTGAGAATATTGAAAAACTCGACATTTTGGCCGTTTATATGTTGTGTGTTACGCTTAAAATGCATTTGAACTTGATCTAACCCGGCCAGGGAGCGAAATTAAAAATAGTGAAAATATCGACGTTTCGGCCGGTTTTATGTGTATTTTCACGCATAAAATGGCATTAGGATATGGATCAACCTGACCGGCGAACGAAATTGAAAATATTGAAAAAAAATCGACGTTCGGCCGGTTTTATCTGTATTTTCACGCATAAAATGGCATTAGAATATGATCAACCTGGCCGCGAACGAAATTGAAAATATTGAAAAAATCGTCGTTTTGACCGTTTATATGTGTGTTTACGCTTAATAATGCATTTGAATTTGATCTACCTGTCCGTACAACGAAATTGAAAATATTGAAACAATTGACGTTTTGTCTTGTTTATGTGTATTTTCAAAACGTATAAATGCATTTTAAATTGATCAACCCGGCGGGGATCGAAACTGAAAAATATTGACAAAAGCGACGTTTTGGCCGTTTGTATTGTGTGGTTTACGCTTAATAATGCATTTGAATTTGACTAACCAGGTAGAGGAACGAAACTGAAATGTTGACAATCGATGTTTTAACGTTTATGGTGTGTCTTTACGCTTAAAAATGCATTTGACTTGATACAACGATGCCGGGGAACGAAACTGAAAATAATGAAAAAATCGACGTTGTGGCCGTTTACATGTGAGTGTTTACGCTTAATAATGCATTTGAATTTCATTTACACGGCCGCGGAATGAAATTACAAATATTGAAAAATTGACGTTTTGGCCGGTTTGATGTGTATTTTCACACATATAAATGCATTTGAACTTGATCAACGAGGCCGGGGAACGAATCTGAGAATATTGAAAAAATCGACGTTTTGGCCGTTTATATGTGTGTGTTTAAGCTTAATAATGCATTTGAATTTCATCTACACGGCCGGGTACGAAACTGAATATATTGAAAAAATCGTCGTTATTTCCGTTTATATGTGTGTGTTTATGCTTAAAAATGCATTTGAACTTGATCAACCCGGCCGGGGAACGAAATTGAAAATATTGAAAAAATCGACGTTTCGGACGGTTTTATGTGTATTATCACGCAAAAAATGGCATTAGAACATAATCAACCTGGCCGGCGAACGAAATTGAAAATATTGAAAAAATCGTCGTTTTGACCGTTTATATGTGTGTTTACGCTTAATAATGCATTTGAATTTGATCTACCTGTCCGTACAACGAAATTGAAAATATTGAAAAATTGACGTTTTGTCTTGTTTTATGTGTATCTTCAAACGTATAAATGCATTTTAAATTGATCAACCCGGCCGGGGATCGAAACTGAAAATATTGAAAAAATCGACGTATTAGCCGTTTATATGTATGTGTTTACGCTCAAAAATACATTTGAATTTGAACAAATTGACCAGGGAACGAAATTGATAATATTGAAAAAATCGACGTAATGGCCGTTTATATGCCTGTGTTTACGCTTAAAAATGCATTTGAATTTGATCTACTCGGCCGGGGATCGAAATTGAAAATATTGAAAAAATCGACGTTTAGGCCGTTTTATGTGTATTTTCACACGTATATATGCATTTTAAATTGAACAAGCCGGCCGGGGAACGTAACTGAAAATATTGAAAAATTCGACGTATTAGCCGTTTATATGTATGTGTTTACGCTTAAAAATACATTTTAATTTGAACAAACTGACCAGGGAACGAAACTGAAAATATTGAAAAAATCGACGTTTGGCCGTATATATGTATGTGTTTTACGCTTCAAAATGCATTTGAATTTGATCTACCAGGCCGGGGAGCGAAATTAAAAATATTGAAAATATTGACGTTTCGGCCGGTTTTATGTGTATTTTCACGCATAAAATGGCATTAGAATATGATCAACCTGGCCGGCGAACGAAATTGAAATATTGAAAAAATCGACGTTTCGGCCGGTTTTATGTGTATTTTCACGCATAAAATGGCATTATAATATCATCAACCTGGCCGGCAAACGAAATTGAAAATATTGAAAAAATCTTCGTTTTGGCCGTTTATATGTGTGTGTTTACGCTTAATAATGCATTTGATTTGATCTACCCGGCCGGGGATTGAAATTGAAAATATTGAAAAAATCGTCGTTTTGGCCGTTTATATGTGTGTGTTTACGCTTAATAATGCATTGAAACTTGATCTACCCGGCCGGGGAGCGAAATTAAAATATTGAAAAATTGAGGTTTGGCCGGTTTGATGTGTATTTTCACACATATAAATGCTTTTGAACTTGATCAACGAGGCCGGGGAACGAATCTGAGAATATTGAAAAAATCGACTGTATGGTCTACGCATCTTAGCGTCTTACCAACACAGCCTTCACCCCACTTCCAGCCGACAGGAGTCGCCACAGCCGTCCACATCTGAAGTCGGGCCCTGGTCGGCCCCTCTCGACACGACAGCAGTAGTACAACACGCAACCTCGCGCGGACTACTACCACAAAATTGTATTCTCTCTCTCTCGTAACGCGATTTTATAATAAAGATTAACGGACAATATAGACTCTGTGTAAACTCGTTGTTTCTTCACCTGCTTCTCCTCTCAACTCCAAACATTGGTCCTTCGAGCCGGATACACAGTCACAGGGGGAAAAGCAGATAGAGGAAACGTTCTTCAGGAGCACCAACGCCGGGGACTCGACATCGCCACGTCCCCTGAGCTGCAGGAATTGAGCTACGGTTGAGCTCAACGTGAAAGCCGAGACAACGGCTGGGAAACCCTTCGACGCCAACCCGCAACCATGGACGCAGCAGCCGAGCAGCCGAGTAAGTAGAGTCTTACAATATAAATACACGCGCCACCAGCCGCGCGCTCTCCTTGACCGCTAGTGGCGTCCCCACCGCCACGCGCTTTCCTTCATTCGCTCGCCTCATAACGGCGGCGTCCACGCGCCGCTCGTTCTCCTTCTCGGCGGTGGCGTCCCCACGCCACCCGCTCTGCTTGACAGCGTCGGCGGCCCCACGCCGTGCGCTCTTCTTGACGGCAGCGTCCCCCGCGCCATTCCGCCGGGCATCACATGGCGGCGTCCCCACGCCACGCGGGCGGGCCTCATAACGGCGGCGTCCCCACGCCGCTCGCTCTCCTGCTCGGCGGCAGCGTCCCCCACGTTACCCACTCTGCTTGACAGCGGCGGCGTCCCCACGCCGTGCGCTCTTCTTGACGGCGGCGTCCCCGCGCCAGCCACCGGGACGCACATGGCGGCGTACCCACGCCCGCCCATCTCTTGACGGTGATGGCGTCCCGCGCCACCCGACCTACTGACAGCGGCAGCGCCCCCACGTCGCGCGCTCTCCTTGACCGCGATGGCGTCCCCACGCCACGCGCTTTCCTTCGTCCGCGGTGCGGTCCCAAACCACGCGTCGGGCCTCATAGCGGAGGCGTCCCACGCCGCCTGCCTCTCTTTCTCAACAGTGGCGTCCACGCACCTACGCACCGAGCGTTACATCGGCGGCGTCCCCACGCCGCGCGCTCTCTTCGTCCGCTGTGGCGTCCTTACGCCACGCAGCGGGCTCATATCGGCGGCGTCCACGCGCCGCTCGTTCTCTTCTCGGCGGTGGCGTCCCCACGCCACCCGCTCTGCTTGAAAGCGTCGGCGTCCCCACGCCGACGCTCTCTTGACGGTGGCGTCCCCGCGCATCCGCCGGACCTCACATGCGGCGTCCCCTCGCCGCGCGCTCTCCTGACCACGGTGGCGTCCCCACGCCACGCACGTTCCTTCGCCGCGGTGGCGTCCCCACGCCACGCGGCGGGCCTCATAACGGCGGCGTCCCCGCGCCCGCTCGCTCTCTTTCTCGGCGGCGTCGTCCCCACGCTACCCACCTCTGCTTGACAGCGGCGCGTCCCCACGCCGTGCGCTCTTCTTGACGGCGGCGTCCTCGCGCCACCCACGGCCGTCACGTGGCGGCGTCCCCACGCCGCCCACTCCCTTTGACGGTAATGGGTCCCCGCGCCACCAGATCTACATGACAACGGTGGCGTCCCCACGCCGCGCGCTCTCCTTGACGGTGGTGGCGGCCCCACGTACCGTGCTGCTCTCCTTGACGGCGGCGTTCCCGCGCCATCCGCCGGACCTCACATGGCGGCCGTCCCCACGCCACGCACGTTCCTTCGCCGCGGTGGCGTCCACACGCCACGCGGCGGGCCTCATAACGGCGGCGTCCCCGCGCCGCTCTCTCTCCTTCGCGGCGGCGGCGTCCCCACGCCACCCACTTTGCTTGACAGTGGCGGCGTCCCCCACGCCGTGCGCTCTTCTTGACGGCGGCGTCCCCGCGCCACCCACCGGACGTCACGTGGCGGCGTCCCCACGCCGCCACTCCCTTTGACGGTAATGGCGTCCCCGCGCCACCCGATCTACATGACAACGGCGGCGTCCCCACGCCGCGCGCTCTCCTTGGCGGTGGTGGCGGCCCCACGCCGTGCTCTCTCCTGACGGCGGCGTTTCCCGCGCCGTCCGCTCTCTTTGATGGCGATGGCTTCCCCGCGCCAAACGCTCTGCATGGCAGCGGCGGCGTCCCCACGCCACGCGCCGGTACTCACAGCGACGGCGTCCCCACGCCGCTTGCTTCCCGTGATGGCGGTGGCGTCCCCACGCCACGCGCCGGGGACTCATAGCGGCGGCGGTCTCACGCCGTCGGCTCCTTTGGTTGTGGTGCCGCTCTGGACGACGACGGCGTCGCATCCTAAATAGTGAAGGCATCTGTACTCGAAGGGTAAACTGCAATCCCCGCACCAGCCGCGCTGCTCGTGGAGTTCCGTTGTACGCCAAACTGAACTCGTCACGACGCCCTGGTGCGAGCGGACCCCGTCCTCCGCCGTGACCAACATCGGAGCCCGCAGGTAACTTGTCCTGCGCGCGCTGCCGTGCGGTGCGGAACGGACCACATTACTTGCGAGACCGGCAGCGTCCTTGACCTGCGTGATCGTTGCTTGTAGCATTTTTGGCGATCGGGACCGACAGCATCACTGATCTGTGCGCGTCGCCGTGAGGCCCTGTGCGCCTTGTGCTGGAAGCACTGGCGTGGCCATGACCCCGCGTCACGCGCGCTGACCTTGGGTGCTGTCCTGGTACTGCACGCCACGGAGCCAGTGACGCGAGCGGATCATCGGCATCGACTAACCTCTATCGTTCTTACAGATGAGACTCTGGTGGCCCAGCGAGCTCTCTTCCTCGTTCTGCACCGGACCGTCGCGACGAATCCTGGATCGACCGATCGACGAATGGACGGCCGGACTGGCCGCCAGCCATCTCGAGCTGCTTGACTCGTACTGGACGGATTTTTTTGCAGAACCACGTGAGCTGCTTCAGTTGCCAGAAACTCGGGCAGACGAGTACTTCGCTCGCGACCACTACGGAGTAGCGGAGGACCTGTACGCCCAAGCCAAGGGCCGACTGTACGACGCCCGCACCCACACGGAGCCCGCCCCGGGCCCTGGAGGCTCCGAATCGACAACCTTCGGCATCGTGGATCGGCTCGACTCCCCAAAATCGAGCTGCCACACTTCAGCGGGAGGCGCCAAGACTGGGAACCCTTCCGCGACCTCTTCAAGGCTATCGTGATCGATGACCCGACGATCAACGACGTCGAGAAGCTCTTCTTTCTTAAGACGTGCATCCAGGGTGAAGCCCAGCAGGCCCTGAGCAGCCTCGCCGTCACCGGACCAAACTTCGTTCTCGCGTGGTCCATCCTCGAATCCCGCTATGACCAGCGTCGCATCCTTGTGCAGGACCACCTCAAGGCTCTGATCCAGATGAGACCACTCCGCGAGGAATCAGCTGCGGGGATCCAGAAACTCCTCGACGAGCTGGAGAGACATCGCAGCCAACTTTCTACCCTTGGGAGAGCCGTGAACCATTGGGATGACTGGTTTGTTACACTGGCCTGTCTGAATATGGACATCACCACGAGACGCAGCTGGGAGGAAGAGATCGGCAGGGTGGAGAATGAGAGGCCAACCGACCAATACTTCCCGACCTACAGCCACCTCTCCACCTTCTTACAAGACGATGCTTGACTCTCAAGTCTATCGACACTGGCCGCACCCAGGCTAGTACGACGTACCACGAGGCCAAGGCATTAGCAGAGGTATAAGGAGCTGCGCCACCACCGCGCCCCCACTCTCCACAGGCCGTGTAGCAGAGGTCAGGGCAACGTCGCCCCAAGTCAATGGCAACTGCCCCGCCTGTTCGGCCACTCACTACGTTGGCTACTGCGACACATTCCAGCGGATGAGCCCGGCTGACCGAAAACGCCTCGCAACAGAACGTAGGCTCTGCTTCAACTGCTGAGGGATGGACACGTGAGCCGACACTGCCCGTCCAAGTCATCGTGTAGACGTGCAACGAGTCACACCACACACTACTACACGTACCAAAGCGCCCTGGCCCAGGAACAACGGCACCCACACCCGCCAAGCAGACCCGGTGTACGCTCTTGACGGCCCGCTACTGCTGCTACCCCAATGGAATCAGCCCCACTGTCGCAGTGGACTGAGGGCGACACGGATCAAAACCCGACGGCATGACTAGCCGTGCTTCCAACGGCCATAGCAGTTATTGGGATGGAAGACGACGCGAGGAAAAGGTTCGGGCCCTACTCGACCCTTGCTCTGAAGCTACCCTCGTTAAATGAGCGTCGCAAGACGCCTAGGCACTAGCTTCGAGCGAGTCAACATCGGAGTCTCCGGAGTTTCAGGCTGCTCAATCGACTCAGCCCGTATTCGCACACATCTCTTCGTGCATGACAAGCCATCCGGCAGAGTGCTGCGCTTCGAGGCCTATGGACTTGCACGCATTGGAGTCACCACACCCGCCGCCCAACTCCCGGGAATCATCGCATCCGAATTCAAAGGTCTCGAACTTGCTGATCCCACGCTCGCGACTCCTGGGGGAGTGGACATAGTGTTCGGTGCCAATGTCTACGGCCGGCTATTCCTGCCCGGCATCATTCACCGCAGCACCTAATTGCACAAGAAACTGTCTTTGGGTGGACGATCACTGGTACAGTACTGGCGACCGGGCCCAGGACAACGGATTTTGTTAGCCGATGCACCCAGACCACGCCAAGCCACGAAAACCTCATCGATCTAGTCCAACGATTCTGGTCACTTGAGGATGTGCCACGATCGGTCAGGGAGTCACTCTCGGATGCCGAGTGCGAACGACTCTTCGTAGAAGGTCACCGCCGCGACGCGAGCGGAAGGTACATTGTTCCGATCCCGTTAAGAAAGACGCAGTCACGCGGCTAGGCGAGAGCCTAGATCAAGCCCGAATCTCTCTCGCCACGACACATCGACGAATGCAGCGCGACCAAAGGCTCGCAACTGCCTACACCCGCTTCATGGAAGAATACACCAAGAGCGGACACATGCGCCCCATCACCACCAAGGAAGCGAACGACCCGTCACTAAGAACCTGCTACATCTGTCACCACGGTATCTGGCAACGGTGCGACGAAGGCGACAAGCTCCGCGTGGTATTCAATGCCTCACGACCTACGTCCAGTGGTTGCAGCCTGAACGACACGATGCACGCTGGTCCCAAGCTCCAATCTGACATTGCCATTGTCATCACTCGCTGGAGGAGCAAACGAGTCGCCTTCTGCGCCAACGTGAAAATGATGTTTCGGTCAGGGAGTCACTCTCGGATGCCGAGTGCGAACGACTCTTCGTAGAAAGGTCACCGCCGCGACGCGAGCGGAAGGTACATTGTTCCGATCCCGTTTAAGAAAGACGCAGTCACGCGGCTAGGCGAGAGCCTAGATCAAGCCCGAATCTCTCTCGCCACGACACATCGACGAATGCAGCGCGGACCAAAGGCTCGCAACTGCCTACACCCGCTTCATGGAAGAATACACCAAGAGCGGACACATGCGCCCCATCACCACCAAGGAAGCGAACGACCCGTCACTAAGAACCTGCTACATCTGTCACCACGGTATCTGGCAACGGTGCGACGAAGGCGACAAGCTCCGCGTGGTATTCAATGCCTCACGACCTACGTCCAGTGGTTGCAGCCTGAACGACACGATGCACGCTGGTCCCAAGCTCCAATCTGACATTGCCATTGTCATCACTCGCTGGAGGAGCAAACGAGTCGCCTTCTGCGCCAACGTGAAAATGATGTTTCGGCAAGTCTGGGTTAAACCCGAACACACGCACTTACAGCGAATTCTTTGGAGTCCCAGCCCGGAGATCCCCGCCACCCACTACGCCCTTCTCACCGTCACCTACGGGCAAGCCAGCGCGCCATATCTTGCCATAAGAACGCTGAAGCAACTCTGCCAGGACGAAGGAGCCAATCTCCCTGAAGCCGTTGACGCGGTCAACAGGGAACTGTACGTAGATGACTTCCTCAGCGGAGCAGACGACCTCGAATCAGCACGTCGTCGGCGCGATCAACTTATCGCTCTTCTCAAGGCAGGTGGCTTCACACTCAAGAAATGGGTCTCGAACAGCCCCGATCTCTTGGAGGACATCCCAATCGAGGATAGACTCCGACCAACATGGCTACAGTTTTCAACGGACGGTCCGGTTAACGAACTGGGGATCTCCTGGAATCCAGTTCAGGATTGTTTCAGATTCACATCGCCCACTGTTGCATCCACGACCACGCTCACTAAGAGGACAATCCTTGCCGGACTAGCCAGGATATTCGATCCCACCGGATGGATGGCTCCAATCACTGTAGTCGCCAAGATGCTGATTCAAGACCTATGGCGCGCGAAGCTGGACTGGGACACCAAAGTCCCCGAGCCTTGGGCCGGAAAATGGAGAGCTTTCCAGAGTGACCTAAACGGCATCAGTCGCATCACCATCCCACGCTGGATCCAACACTCTGGCACACGGAAGATCCAGCTACACGCGTTCGCCGACGCAAGCAGACGAGCCATGGCTACCGCACTCTACTGCAGGACCTCCCACCACAACGACAAAAACGTCACGACACGACTCCTGTGGGCCAAAACGAAGCTTTCGCCAATCAAGAGTCTTCTCCCTTCACCTCGAGCCTGTTCAAGAATGACGATTCCCCGACTCGAGTTAAGAGCAGCGCTACTCGCTGCCAAACTGCTCCGCCTCGTAGCATGCCACCTGGGTATCCCGATGACAGACTGCCACCTGTGGAGTGACTCCCAAGTAGCCCTGCACTGGCTGCACTCTGCCGAACCGACGGGAAGCAACATCATCGATGACTACGTGGCGCACGCGCACGAGCTCGCTCCTGGAGCAACGTGGCGCTACGTGCCCACCCGCGAGAACCCGGCCGATCTAGGAACACGAGGGACGGACGTCCAAGGGCTCTACGAGTCCACCCTCTGGTGGGAAGGCCCCAGCTGGTTAAGGCAGAAGGAATGGCCGATTCGCGAGGCATCTCCTTCCGTGACAGATATCGATCCCGCCGATCCACCAACTGCGCTGCAATGCTCGGCCACCCAAGCGACAATCCCCGCCGACCCACACCCCATCGACAAGTTCTCCGACTTGGACAAGCTTCTCAGAGCCATGTCGAGATGTCGACGAATCCTCCGCCGTCGCGTCGACGACAGTATTCCGCCGGCCAGAGCGATCGTCAGTGCCCAGGAGATGCGCCAGGAATTCCTCGCCTGCGTTCGGATCAGCCAAGGCATAGACTTCACACAGGACATCGCACGAATCCGACTTGGTCAACCCGTCAAGCTAGGCAGCCCCTCAGGTCTCTGGCACCCTTCGTCGATGACCATGGCATCTTGAGAGTCGGCGGCAGACTCCAACACTCACTCCTTCCTTTTGAGGAGAAGCACCCTGTCATCCTGTGCGGCCGCTCTTCCCTGGCCCGCCTCGTGATTCGCTGGGCTCACCTACGCAGCCTTCATGCCGGTTTTCGGACTACCTACGCATACGCTATCCGCCGTGCCTGGATCCTCGGCGGCCGAGCACGCGTTCGATCCTTCATCCACAAATGCACTCGTTGCGCCATATCCAATCCTAGGCCTATGACGCAGACTATGGCCCACCTGCCGGCTGCCCGCGTCACTCCCGCCTCCGCCTTTCAACGCACCGGCGTAGACTACGCTGGCCCATTCCAAGTGCTCAGGTCCAAAGGTCGGGGTGCCAAATCGACCAAGGGATACGTCGCGCTCTTCGTCTGCTTGACCACCAAGGCCATCCATCTCGAGCTCGTTGGCGACCTCACCACGCAGAGCTTCCTTGGAGCACTTGACCGATTTACTGGTCGGCGAGGCCAGCCACAAGAGATGTGGAGTGACAATGGCACCACGTTCCGCGGCGCCAACGCAGAACTTCATCGCCAACTGCGTGCTGCTGAGATGGACTGGCCTCAGGTCGAGGGTAACCTCGCAAAACAGGGCATCTCGTGGCGATTCATCCCGCCCTCAGCTCCACACTTCGGCGGGATCTGGGAAGCCGGCGTCAAATCCACGAAACATCACTTACGTCGACTCGCTAGCCCTAAACAGCTTACCTTCGAGGAGTTTTCGACTCTACTAGTCAACATCGAGCGGGTGCTGAACTGCAGACCGCTGGCACCATTGTCTGGAGACCCAGAAGACGTCGAAGCCCTTACCCCGGCGCACTTTCTTATCGGTCGATCGCTAGCCGTCATGCCGCACCCGGTCGAGTCATGTTCACATCTGGATCAGTCCACTCATTGGGCCCTAGTCAAAGGACTTCGCGACCACTTCTGGCGACGTTGGAGTCGGGAGTACCTCAACACCTTGCAGCAGCGAGCCAAATGGATTCGTCCGCGACAAAACCTCTCAGTCGGCGACTTGGTAGTCATCCTCGATCCGCAACTCTTGAGACCAAACGGCCGTTGGCCGCTCGGCCGAGTTACTCATGTTCACCCTGGACCGGACGGTCTCGTTCGGGTGGCCACCGTCAGGACCGCAGACAGCTCCTACACCCGTCCTATTGTAAAGATGGTTAGGCTGCCAGTCTATCAAGAAGATCGTGCCCCCTCACTCTCAGATACTGCTGGCGCGAAGCCGGGACCTGCTACCCAGGATGCAACGACCACCGACTAACGCGAGCTGACTGTTGCCATCTCACTGGAAACTTTACAGTCACGATAGGCATCACTGGATTGTCTCCGCCGCCCACGGCGGGCGGCACCGTCAGGCCGTCACCATCTCCCACGGCGGGCGGCACCATCATCGAAACTCTCGCCAAGATGCCTTGAGGGCCCCAGGCCCCACTTTCCTCTCCTCTCAAAGTTCGTTCGCATAACGAGGCGGGCGGGATGTATGGTCTACGCATCTTAGCGTCTTACCAACACAGCCTTCACCCCACTTCCAGCCGACAGGAGTCGCCACAGCCGTCCACATCTGAAGTCGGGCCCTGGTCGGCCCCTCTCGACACGACAGCAGTAGTACAACACGCAACCTCGCGCGGACTACTACCACAAAATTGTATTCTCTCTCTCTCGTAACGCGATTTTATAATAAAGATTAACGGACAATATAGACTCTGTGTAACTCGTTGTTTCTTCACCTGCTTCTCCTCTCAACTCCAAACATCGACGTTTTGGCCGTTTATATGTGTGTGTTTACGCATAATAATGCATTAGAACTTGAACTACCCGGCCGGGGAACGAAATTAAAAATATTGAAAAATTGACGTTTTGTCCAATTTTATGTGTATTTTCACACATATAAATGCATTTGAACTTGATCAACGTGGCCGGGGAACGAAACTGAAAATATTGAAAAAATCGACGTTCTGGCCGTTTATATGTGTGTGTTTACGCTTAAAAATGCATTTGATCTTAATCTTCCCGACCGGGGAGCGAAATTTAAAATATTGCAAAATTGAAGTTTTAGCCGGTCTTTTGTGTATTTTGACATATATAAATGCATTTGAATATGATCAACCAGCCGGGGAACGGAATTGAAAATATTGAAAAAATCGATGTTTTGGCCGTTTATATGTGTGTGTTTGCGCATAATAATGCATTTGAACTAGATCTACCCGGCCGGGGAGCGAAATTAAAAATATTGAAAAATGACGTTTTGTCCAGTTTTTATGTGTATTTTCACACATATAAATGCATTTGAACTTGATCAACGAGGCCGGGGAACGAAACTGAAAAAATCGACGTTTTGGCCGTTTATATGTGTGTGTTTACGCTTAATAATGTATTTGAATTTCTACTACACGGCCGGGGAACGAAACTGAAAATATTCAAAAAGTCGACGATTTGGCCGTTTATCTGTATGTGTTTACGCTTAAAAATACATTTTAATTTGAACAAACTGACCAGGGAACGAAACTGAAAATATTGAAAAAATCGACGTTTGGCGTTTATATGTATGTGTTACGCTTAAAAATGCATTTGAATTTGATCTACCGGCCGGGGAGCGAAATTAAAAATATTGAAAAAATCGACGTTTCGGCCGGTTTATGTGTATTTTCACGCATAAAATGGCATTAGAATATCATCAACCTGGCCGGCGAACGAAATTGAAAATATTGAAAAATCGACGTTTCGGCCGGTTTATGTGTATTTTCACGCATAAAATGGCATTAGAATATGTTCAATCTGGCCAGCGACGAAATTGAAAATATTGAAAAAATCGTCGTTATTGCATTTATATGTGTGTGTTTTATGCTTAAAAATGCATTGAACTTGATCAACCCGGCGGGGAACAAAATTGCAAATATTGAAAAAACGACGTTTCGGCCGGTTTATGTGTATTTTCACGCAAAATGGCATTAGAATATCATCAACCTGGCCGGCGAACGAAATTGAAAATATTGAAAAAATCGACGTTTCGGTCGGTTTATGTGTACTTTCACGCATAAAATGGCATTAGATATCATCAACCTGGCCGGCGAACGAAATTGAAAATATTGAAAAAATCGTCGTTTGCCATTTATATGTGTGTGTTTATGCTTAAAAATGCATTTGAACTTGATCAACCCGGCCGGGGAACAAAATTGCAAATATTGAAAAAACGCGTTTCGGCCGGTTTTATGTGTATTTTCACGCATAAATGGCATTAGAATATCATCAACCTGGCCGGCGAACGAAATTGAAAATATTGAAAATCGACGTTTCGGTCGGTTTATGTGTACTTTCACGCATAAAATGGCATTAGATATCATCAACCTGGCCGGCGAACGAAATTGAAAATATTGAAAAAATCGTCGTTTGGCGTTTACATGTGTGTGTTTACGCTTAATAATGCATTTGAATTTCATCTACACGGCCGGGGAACGAAACTGAAAATATTGAAAAAATCGACGTTTTTGCCGTTTATATGTGTGTGTTTACGGTTAAAATGCATTTGAACTTGATCTACCCGGCCGGGGAGCGAAATTAAAATATTGAAAAATTAAGGTTTTGGCCGGTTTGATGTGTATTTTCACACATATAAATGCATTTGAACTTGATCAACGAGGCCGGGGAACGTATCTGAGAATATTGAAAAAATCGACGTTTTGGCCGTTTATATGTGTGTCTTTACGCATAATAATGCATTAGAACTTGAACTACCGGCCGGGGAACGAAATTAAAAATATTGAAAAATTGACGTTTTGTCCGGTTTTATGTGTATTTTCACACATATAAATGCATTTGAACTTGATCAACGTGGCCGGGGAACGAAACAGAAAATATTGAAAAAATCGACGTTTTTGGCCGTTTATATGTGTATGTTTACGCTTAAAATGCATTTGAACTTGATCTACCCGGCCGGGGAGCGAAATTAAAAATATTGAAAAATTGACGTTTTGGCCGGTTGATGTGTATTTTCACACATATAAATGCATTTGAACTTGATCAACGAGGCCGGGGAACGAATCTGAGAATATTGAAAAAATCGACGTTTTGGCCGTTTATATGTGTGTGTTTACGCTTAATAATGCATTTGAATTTCTTCTACACGGCCGGGTACGAAACTGAAAATATTGAAAAAATCGTCGTTATTTCCGTTTATATGTGTGTGTTTATGCTTAAAAATGCATTTGAATTTGATCTACCCGGCCGGGGAGCGAAATTAAAAATATTGAAAATATCGACGTTTCGGCCGGTTTTATGTGTATTTACACGCATAAAATGGCATTAGAATATGATCAACCTGGCCGGCGAACGAAATTGAAAATATTGAAAAAATCGACGTTTCGGCCGGTTTTATGTGTATTTTCACGCATAAAATGGCATTAGAATATGATCAACCTGCCCGGCGAACGAAATTGAAAATATTGAAAAAATCGTCGTTTTGGCCGTTTATATGTGTGTGTTTACGCTTAATAATGCATTTGAATTTCATCTACACGGCCGGGGAACGAAACTGAAAATATTGAAAAAATCGACGTTTTGGCCGTTTATATGTGTGTGTTTACTCTTAAAAATGCATTTGAACTTGATCTACCCGGCCGGGGAGCGAAATTAAAAATATTGAAAAATTGACGTTTTGGCCGGTTTGATCTGTATTTTCACACATATAAATGCATTTGAACTTGATCAACGAGGCCGGGGAACGAATCTGAGATATTGAAAAAAATCGATGTTTTGGCCGTTTATATGTGTGTGTTTGCGCATAATAATGCATTTGAATTTGATCTACCCGGCCTGGGAGCGAAATTAAAAATATTGAAAAATTGACGTTTTGTCCGGTTTTATGTGTATTTTCACACATATAAATGCATTTGAACTTGATCAACGAGGCAGGGGAACGAAACTGAAAATATTGAAAAAATCGACGTTTTGGCCGTTTTATATGTGTGTTTTTACGCTTAATAATGTATTGGAATTTCTACTACACGGCCGGGAAACGAAACTGAAAATATTCAAAAATCGACGATTTGGCCGTTTATCTGTATGTGTTTACGCTTAAAAATGCGTTTGATTTTAATCTACCCGACCGGGGAGCGAAATTAAAAATATCGAAAAAATTGACGTTGGGCCGTTTGATGTATTTTCACACCGTAATGGATTTGAAACTTGATTAACGAGGCCGGGGAACGAAACTGAAAATATTGAAAAAATCGCCGTATTAGCCGTTTATATGTATGTGTTTAAGCTTAAAATACATTTTAATTTGAACATACTGACCAGGGAACGAAACTGAAAATAATGAAAAAATCGACATTTTGGCCGTATATATGTATGTGTTTACGCTTAAAAATGCATTTGAATTGATCTACCCGGCCGGGGAGTGAAATTAAAAATATTGAAAATATTGACGTTTCGGCCGGTTTTGTGTATTTTCACGCATAAATTGCATTCGAATTTCATCACACGGCCGGGGAACGAAAATTGAAAATATTGAAAAAATCGACGTTTCGGCCGGTTTTATGTGTATTTTCACGCATAAAATGGCATTAGAATATCATCAACGAGGCCGGGGAACGAAACTGAAAATATTGAAAAAATCGCCGTATTAGCCGTTTATATGTATGTGTTTAAGCTTAAAATACATTTTAATTTGAACATACTGACCAGGGAACGAAACTGAAAATAATGAAAAAATCGACATTTTGGCCGTATATATGTATGTGTTTACGCTTAAAAATGCATTTGAATTGATCTACCGCGGCCGGGGAGTGAAATTAAAAATATTGAAAATATTGACGTTTCGGCCGGTTTATGTGTATTTTCACGCATAAATTGCATTCGAATTTCATCTACACGGCCGGGGAACGAAATTGAAAATATTGAAAAAATCGACGTTTCGGCCGGTTTTGTGTATTTTCACGCATAAAATGGCATTAGAATATCATCAACCTGGCCGGCGAACGAAATTGAAAATATTGAAAAAATCGTCGTTTTGGCCGTTTATATGTGTGTGTTTACGCTTAATAATGCATTTGAATTTCATCTACACGGCCGGGGAACGAAACTGAATATATTGAAAAAATCGACGTTTTGGCCGTTTATATGTGTATGTTTACGCTTAAAAATGTATTTGATATTGATCTACCCGGCCGGGGAGCGAAATTAAAAATATTGAAAAATTGACGTTTTGGCCGGTTTGATGTGTATTTTCACACATTTAAATGCATTTGAATTTGATCAACGAGGCCGGGGAACGAATCTGAGAATATTGAAAAAATCGACGTTTTGGCCGTTTATACGTGTGTGTTTACGCATAATAATGCATTTGAACTTGATCAACGAGGCCGGGGAACTAAACTGAAAATATTGAAAAAATCGACGTTTGGGCCGGTTTAATGTGTATTTTCACACATATAAATGCATTTAAAATTGAGCAACCCGGCCGAGAACGAAACTGAAAATATTGAAAAAATCGACGTATTAGCCGTTTATATGTATGTGTTTTCGCTTAAAAATACATTTTAATTTGAACAAACTGACCAGGGAACGAAACTGAAAATATTGAAAAAATCGACGTTTTGGCCGTTTATATGTATGTGGTTACGCTTAAAAATGCATTTGAATTTGATCTACCCGGCCGGGGA
This sequence comes from Theocolax elegans, assembly GCA_026168455.1. Taxonomy (NCBI): domain Eukaryota; kingdom Metazoa; phylum Arthropoda; class Insecta; order Hymenoptera; family Cerocephalidae; genus Theocolax; species Theocolax elegans. The sequence goes on along the minus strand of JANSJX010000292.1, from coordinate 3,892 downwards.
GCGGAATTAAAAATATTGAAAAATTGACGTTTTGGCCGGTTTGATGTGTATTTTCACACATATAAATGCATTTGTATTGATCAACCAGGCCGGGGAACGAAATTGAAATATTGAAAAATCGATGTTTTTACCGTTAATGTGTGTCTTTTTACGCTTAAAAATGCATTTGAATTGATCAGCGAGGCCGGGGAACGAAACTGAAAAAATTGAAAAAATCGACGTTTTGGCCGTTTATATTGTGTGTTTACGCTTAAAAATGTATTTGATATTGATCTACCCGGCCGGGGAGCGAAATTAAAAATATTGAAAATTGACGTTTTGGCCGGTTTGATGTGTATTTCACACATTTAAATGCATTTGAATTTGATCAACGAGGCCGGGGAACGAATCTGAGAATATTGAAAAATCGACGTTTTGGCCGTTTATACGTGTGTGTTTACGCATAATAATGCATTTGAACTTGATCAACGAGGCCGGGGAACTAAACTGAAAATATTGAAAAAATCGACGTTTGGGCCGGTTTAATGTGTATTTTCACACATATAAATGCATTTAAAATTGAGCAACCCGGCCGGAGAACGAAACTGAAAATATTGAAAAAATCGACGTATTAGCGTTTATATGTATGTGTTTTCGCTTAAAAATACATTTTAATTTGAACAAACTGACCAGGGAACGAAACTGAAAATATTGAAAAAATCGACGTTTTGGCCGTTTATATGTATGTGGTTACGCTTAAAATGCATTTGAATTGATCTACCCGGCCGGGGAGCGGAATTAAAAATATTGAAAAATTGACGTTTTGGCCGGTTTGATGTGTATTTTCACACATATAAATGCATTTGTATTTGATCAACCAGGCCGGGGAACGAAATTGAAAATATTGAAAAATCGATGTTTTACCGTTAATGTGTGTCTTTTTACGCTTAAAAATGCATTTGAAATTGATCAGCGAGGCCGGGGAACGAACTGAAAAATTGAAAAAATCGACGTTTTGGCCGTTTATATGTGTGTGTTTACGCTTAATAATGGATTTGAATTTCATCTACACGGCCGGGGATCGAAAACTGATAATATTGAAAATATCGACGTTTCGGCCGGTTGTATGTATATTTTCACGCATAAAATGGCATTAGAATATGATCAACCTGGCCGGCGAAACAAATTGAAAATATTGAAAAAATCGTCGTTATTGCCATTTATATATGTGTGTTTATGATTAAAAATGCATTGAGTTTTATCTTCAGGGTCGGGTAGCAAACTGAAAATATTGAAAAATCGACGTTTTGGCCGTTTATATGTGTGTGTTTACGCTTAATAATGCATTTGAATTTCATCTACACGGCCGGGGAACGAAACTGAAAATATTGAAAATATCGACGTTTCGGCCGGTTTTATGTATATTTTCACACATATAAATGCATTTAAAATTGAGCAACCCAGCCGGGGAATGAAACTGAAAATATTGAAAAAATCGACGTATCAGCCGTTTATATGTATGTGTTTACGCTTAAAAATGCATTTGAATTTGATCTACCTGGCCGGGGAGCGAAATAAACAATACTGAAAAATTGACGTTTTGGCCGGTTTTATGTGGATTTTCACACATACAAATGCATTTGTACTTGATCAACGAGGCCGGGGAACGATACAGAAAATATGAAAAACTCGACGTTTTGGCCGTTATATGTGTGTGTTTACGCTTAATAATGCATTTGAACTTGAACAAACTGGACCAGGGAACGAAACTGAAAATATTGAAAAATCGACGTTTTGGCCGTTTTATGTATGTGTTTACGCTTGAAAATGCATTTGAATTTGATCTACCTGGCCGGGGAGCGAAATAGACAATACTGAAAAATTGACGTTTGGCGGTTTTATGTCGATTTTCACACATATAAATGCTTTGAATTTGATCAACGAGGCCGGGGAACGAACTGAAAATATTGAAAACATCGACGTTTTGGCCGTTTATATGTATGTGTTTACGCTTAAAAATACATTTGAATTTGACCAACTGACCAGGAACGAACTGAAAATATTCAAAATATCGACGTTTTGGCCGTTTATGTATGTTTACGCTTAAAAATATATTTGAATTTGAACAAACTGACCAGGGAACGAACGGAAAATATTGAAAAAATCGACGTATTAGCCGTTTATATGTATGTTTACGCTTAATAAGCATTTGAACTTGAACCACTGACCAGGGAACGAAATTGAAAATATGAAAAAATCGACGTTTTGGCCGTTTATATGTATGTTTTTACGCTTGAAAATGCATTTGAATTAGATCTACCTGGCCGGGGAGCGAATAAATAATACTGAAAAATTGACGTTTGGGCCGGTTTTTATGTCGATTTTCACACATATAATGCATTTGAATTTGCTCAACGTGGCCGGGAACGAAACTGAATATTGAAAACATCGACGTTTTGGCCGTTTAAATGTATGTGTTCACGCTTAAAAACATTTGAATTTGACCAACTGACCAGGGAACGAAACTGAAAATATTAAAAAATCGACGTTTTGGCCGCTTATGTATGTGTTTACGCTTAAAAATATATTTGAATTTGAACAAACTGACCAGGGAACGAAACGGAAAATATTGAAAAAATCGACGTATTAGCCGTTTATATGTATGTTACGCTTAAAATGCATTTGAAGTTGATCTACCTGGCCGGGGAGCGAAATAAAAATTGAAAATATTGACGTTTTGGCCGGTCCTTATGTGTATTTTGACACATCTAAAATGCATTTGAATTTCATCTACCAGCCGGGAGACAAAACTGAAAATATTGAAAAAATCGACGTTTTGGCCGTTTATATGTGTGTTTACGCTTAAAATGCATTTGAACTTGGTCAACGAGGCCGGGGACGAACTGAAAATAATGAAAAAATCGACGTTTTGGCGTTTATATGTGTGTGTTTACGTTTAAAAATATATTTGAATTTGAACAAATGACCAGGGAACGAAACTGAAAATATTGAAAAAATCGACGTTTTGGCCGTTTATATGTGTGTGTTTACGCTTAAAATGCATTCGAACTTAATCTACCCGGGGGGAGCGAAATTGAAAATATTGAAAAATCGACGTTTCGGCCGGGTTTATGTGTATTTTCACACATATAAATGCATTTAAAATTGAGCAACCCGGCCGGGAAAAACTGAAAATATTGAATAATCGACGTTTTGGCGTTTATATGTGTGTTTACGCTTAAGTAATGCATTTTGAATTTCTACTACACGGCCGGGGAACGAAACTGAAAATATTCAAAAAATCGACGATTTGGCCGTTTATCTGTATGTTTTTACGCTTAAAAGGCATTTGAATTTGATCAACGAGGCCGGGGAACGAAATGAAAATATGAAAACATCGACGTTTTGGCCGTTTATATGTTTGTTTTTACGCTTAATAATGTATTGGAATTCTACTACACGGCCGGGGAACGAAACTAAAAATATTCAAAAAATCGACGATTTGGCCGTTTATCTGAATGTGTTTACGCTTAAAAATGTGTGAATTTTGATCTACCCGGCCGGGGATCGAAATTGAAAATATTGAAAAAATCGACGTTTCGGCCGTTTTATGTTATTTTCAACGTTAAATGCATTTTAATTGATCAACCCGGCCGGGGAACCAAACTGAAAATATTGAAGAAATCGACCTATTGCCGTTTATTATGTATTTGTGTCGCTTAAAAATACATTTTAATTTGAACAAACTGACCAGGGAACGAAACTGAAAATATGAAAAAATCGACGTTTTAGCCGTTTATATGTATGTGTTAATCTTTAAAAAATGCATTTGAATTTGATCTACCCGGCCGGGGAGCGGAATTAAAAATTGAAAAATTGACGTTTTGGCCGGTTTGATGGTATTTTCACACAT
>JANSJX010000291.1:0-38104 GCA_026168455.1 Theocolax elegans | reverse complement strand
TGAACTCCAATTTTTCCATATAATTATCCTTTATTAATAATAAAATTTTGTGTGATTTCTTGGATTGGTGAAGTAGGGAGGATAAAAATTGACTTTGGGTTCCCCTTTAAAGAGATCAATCATCGTCTGAATCTTCACTGATACTACGGTTTTTCTCCGTATAGCGTCCGCTCGTCCCACTTTCTCCTTCATTTGTATCCATTGGCATTCCAGTTTCCTGTTTGGAATTGGACACCGTCAATGGTCCATCAGGATTCTTTCTATTAATTGTTTGGTAAGTCGACATCCCACTGGGCGCCGCCTGCTTACCTATATTTGCTCCAACTACTGGTAACACTGAGGGTGCCACCAGAGAGTTGGTTGAGTTGAGAGTTGGGTTCTCTCCAGAGTTTGTTGACACTTTTGGGCTAGCATCCGAATAGCCCGTTGCTTTTTGGGTAAAGGACATGTTCATGGGATTTTTGGGGGTTTAATGTGTTAAGTGTTAGATGTTTATGTCTATGGCTCCCTACAGGTGCTCCCCCTCGTCAGCCGAACAGCCCTCACAAACGTGCAGCGACCCACTTCGGTCCTACTATAGGAAAGCCCCCTACCCGAAGCAGTATGGTCCCATTTGGTCACTATTCAGCACTACTACTCCTGGCGAGATTATACACTGACTGATAGGGCAGCCAGGCTTTGCTAGTTAGGCAAGCCCGGGCCCCTGTACTATTCAGCGGCCTAGGAGTGTCTCAACCTAGTTTATCCTAGGGTGCCTCCATGGGTACCCCACCCGTCCGCTTGAGCAGTCTTGCTACGAGGAAGAAATACCCTTCGAGAGCCCCAGTTTGAGAAGATGTCTGTGTGCGTATAAGTGTCTGTTTGTGTTATGTAGCGTGTATAGGTATAGGTGTAATGCTCACTGATAAGACCCCAGTGTGACCATACATCACCCGCGCGGAGCGTACCCGTTTATAGGGATCTCCTCTTTCACCGGCAAAGCCTGTTTATAGAGCTGCCTCTTTCATGCACCTGGAAAGAGTCGTTTATAGATCGCCCATTCATACTGCACTGAGGCCCCACCAGTAAGACATGTATGTGTGTGTGTGTGTGTAAGTGATGTATTGTGTGCTGTTCCGTATCCTGGACAGGAGCCTTTACATGAAATTCCCTTCCGGGCTAGAAAGACCACGGTTTTTTAAAAAGATGTTACTCCTCTATGCCTCCCTAATTACACTGTTTCCAGTAACTTCCGGGCTTGGGACCGGCTTGCTAAGGTTCACCCGCAGCGAGTAGATTTCGCTGCAAATGAACCCCAACAGGGCTGGGTTATTGAGTATTACTTAGAGGGATATTGATTCCTGAATTGAACTAATTATGGTTATTATTTTTAAACTTATAATTTCTTCAAGCCCTTTGATTTCTTGGTACATTTTACTTTATTTCGAATTCATTAAAATACAATTTTTAAAAGAAAATTCAGACTCTTGATTATGGTACAATTATTAACTTTGCTTTTATGCGATAATTATTAATTACTTCAATAAATATACGTTAAACTTCTGAACAGAATTGTGACTCTTCATATGTTCATTAATTTGCAATTCGTTAAAAGCAGTCACAAAATTATTATATAAATATAATTCACTGTTTTGATTCTTCAAACCAGTCTAAATTCTGCTTTTTAACTCTTTTGCATCATTTATCGATGAGATAAGTGGTGCAAAAAGGGTTCGAATCCAGAAATGAGACTGGTTATGTGGTTCGAACTATCAAATCAGTGTACCTCGATGCGAATGGAGTTGCATAACTTGGGATGGAAGAGTCAGTGTCATTTCCTATTATAAAATTGAGTAAGCGCTCGAATCGAAGATCTCGAATCTCGATCTCGAACATTAAAAAACTCGAAAATCAAGTAAGTAGAAAATATCGGCGCGCGTAGCGCGCCCAAATCCACTAGTACTCTTAAATTTTGAAATTACTTTCAATTCATCGAAGCACAACTTAAAGCCAAAAATGTACCAAATTCAAATTTGATATTTTGACCTCTTAAATATATGTATGTGTCGATAAAAATAGGAAATGATAATTTTTTATTGATTTCACAATCATAGCAGATAAGAAAGTTTAGATTATACTAAAAATAAAATATCTTTACAAGATTTTTATGATTTCTCTTTATTTTAAAGATTAGTTGGAATTAAAATATTTTAAAAAACTGAAAAAATGATTAAATATTACACAAAAAGCTGAAAATAGACTTATTTGGAAGCTTATTTTACTAAACGAATATTAAATTTGTGTTTAAATAGTTAAAAGTAAGCAATTCATAAATTTAAAGCAAAATTGAAGAAGTCACCTCTTCAATTTGCTTCATATGAAATTGCCCAGACACATTTACAATTACCAGCGTTATAAAATTAATAACAATTTTTTTCTTTTTTCTACAGAAATTAAGAAATGCAAAGATTATGTAAATTCTTCATTGTGTATAACGACGAAAAATTATAACAGGTATAATAATTATTTGTAAAAATATAATATATGCATGGATTATTTTTCTCATAATTATTTTAACATTTTTCTGAGAAATATTTAGCTGCTTTAGCTTACAAAAGTAAGATTATAAAATTAATTTTCATCTAATTTTTATGTCATATTAGAAATATATTTGGTCTTCGTAAAAAAACAGAAAATCTAAGCGTGGCGGATGACCTTGACACATACCTAATTTTTGACTTGTATACATTAAAATTTATTACTCACAAAATCGATAGTTCTATTTTAGAACCTTTGTTAAATAATTCCAATTTTGAAAAAGAAATTATCCTAATCTTGGATGACTTTTTTGGATACAACATTGATATGCCCACGACAATAGATAAATTAATTGACCGCTTAAATACTCATCTGGGATTGGAACTTCCTCCGAATATAAAGAGCCAACTTACATTGTACTTGAATTTCTTAAAACCTTATTCTGGATTAGCAATAAAAAAATGCGCAAGGTATAAAATCTAATATTTTTGAAAAGCAGTTCATGAAAATAACATACATTATATATTTGTATTAAAAAAAGTTTTAATTCTAGATACACAAAAGAAAATAATGTAGGAGCGCAAGTGTGTGCAACAAAATTTTTGTGTAAAGATGCAATTTTAAGCAGCTGCTATGAGTGTATGCAACAAATTTGACAAAACAAGAAACATGCCGCTTAGAACAACATATCGTCGGCTGAGTGGAAGAAAAGTCTATCTCGGAACCAGCTTGGAAAACGTCCTATCTCGCGATCCGCTTGGAAAACGCTCTATCTCGGAACTTGCTTGGAAAACGCCCTATCTCGCGCCTCGGTTGAAGAACACCCTATCTCAAATGAAATTTTTCGCTTTCTAATTTTGTAGTGGCACCACTGCGCAACTTAAAAATACGGTCTTTCTAATTAAAATAAACTAATTAGTAAAGTGTTTAAAATTCGGAAAAAAATTATTTAGGCGTTATCGGGACTCCTCAGAGAAAGAGAGACTTCTCTGACTTTATCTGTCTATCAACGGCGATGTATCGAGTACTTATTATATGAGCCGACCTGTGTGCAATTTAAAAAATGTTTTAAGTAAATAGAGGTTAGAAAAAAAGTTGAGAGAATGGATGAGATTTTTAAGCTTAGAATTTTTAAGTTGCGCAGTAGTGCCACTACAAAATTTGAAAGCGAAAAATTACATTTGAGATAGGGCGTTCTTCAACCGAGGCGCGAGATAGGGCGTTTTCCAAGCGAGTTCCGAGATAGGGCGTTTTCCAAGCTGGTTCCGAGATAGACTGTGCTTCCACTCAGCCGACGATATGTTGATTTTTCGGTAACACATAGCAACTACCGAAATAGAAATCAACTATGGTTAGGTCCTGGATCTTATGTAAACCATGATTGCTCCCCAAACACAAAGTTTTGTTGCTTGAAGTTGGAAAATGAATTATGTCTAATAGTTTATATTTCTAAAAAATTAATCAAGAATGTGACGATGACTCGATTTGTTATTTATGTATTTGTTAACTTTCTTACTTTATACCTTCATTATTCAAATATAATATATTGCTACAAATTTTTAAGCTAAAAAAATAATTAATAAATTAAAAATTATAGGAACATAAATTTTACAACTTATAATACATCATAAAATCATTATTGCATTAATAATGAAAAAAGGAAAATTAAGAGTAAAACTATTTTATTATAACAACTATATATTATGTATATCAAAATTATAAAAAAAAGGTTGTTATTCAACCAATAAAATATTATTAACTGAAACTTAATTGCTTTATCTAAAATTTGTATATTACAGGCTTTTAAAGTTATTTTTATGTCATATTGCATAACTTTTTCAAACCGGTCTTAAAATGGTGTAAAGTATTTTCATATTTCATACTCGTCCAAAAAGCCATGAAAAGCAGCATTTAGTATATGGGCGATGTCATAGGAACTGAATCTTAGCTGGTCTCTTGAAAATTACTAAAACTTTATCAATTGTTTACTTAAGCAAGTATTCAATTAGTAAATTCGCTTAGTAAATGCCGAATTATCTTCGAAATAAATCAAAACAAAGTCAGAATTTGAATAGATTATATTTTCTTCTTAAAATCATTCAAAATTTCACATTCTGTTACCAAATTACTCAAAAATTATTATATTACTACATATGAGGCCAAAGTGATCTGAATTTAGAAAAAATATATGTTTGTCACCCTCACTTAGGTTTTTTTGCAAATAGTTGTACTTCGATAAGCTAATGCAGTTTCAAAAAGCTGACTCTGTAATCCCAAGTTAGGCAACCGCATGTGATAATCATATGCTTTTTCGTATGCAGTATATTCATATACATGAAACAAGCATTTTGAGGAATATGATCCTCAAAATGCTTGTTTCCTTTCTAACTTTTATTTTAATAATTATGCTTTAATATATACTCAATATATGTTATTTTTCAGTAACATATAGTCTATATATGGGCAAATCTCCCGAACTTTTTTTTTGTGTCACTCACTGATTTAGCAGCTTTAAAATGTGTTTAACCTCTTTGTACCAGTTTCAATTTATAGTTCTATACTCCATCTATACGGTTAAAACTCAATAGATACTTTGTCAAACTCCTTTGTCTCAAATTGATGCTTCAATAATTGAAAAATGTAAGAAAAATTATGAAATATCGTGTCACTTGTAAAAAATAATTTATTATGGTTACTCTAAAATTTGGAGCATTGCTTGGAAATAGTTGAAACTTTAAACAAGTATTCTATTTTAATAGTGCATCAAAAGTCTTCTATATTTTGATGTGGTCCCGTCCAATAAAAAGTTTCACAAGTTTGAAATTGTGTCACTGGAATTTCACTAAATTGTAAAATTATCATATTTTTATTTCTATTAACTCGAGCATTTTCGAAATCAGCAAATGACCAAATACTACATTTAATAGATGTAAAAAGAAATAGATTGAGGTATAGTGCAAGTGTGTGTTTATTTATAGTAAAGTGACTTTGGAAGACTGTCATATTTTTTCTGTATACAACACATCAAAATAGTAAAAAATCTCTTAAAGAACATATTAAATCCAACAATCTGTCAAATTTACAGAGTTTTTTAAATTAATGCTCCAAAAGTTACAGCAATGTAAACAATTTTTTAAGAAGTGCTGATTTAAAAAAAATTAATTAAAACATGAATAAATTACAAATTGGATTTTCTGTGACAAGTAGAATACATCTTCATTGAAATTTCAATAAAATTTAGTATTATTTCTACAAACTATTGGCCGAAATCGTACGCGTTTACTAGAATTTACGGAACCGACCGATGTTTTGCTAACACACAAAGAAATTCGGCATTGGGAGATCCCAACCTAACTTACAATTCCGTATTTCCAAATAATATTAATTCTGAAATAACAAATAAGAGGTCGGTTAATTGAAAGACTATCCGGATTAAGGTGCTTCAATCATGGGAGCTCTGCGCTCCCAAGTTGGAATTACCGCTATTGAGTGGTGATTCAATATTGTAGAACCCGTATTGGGCACTATAAATGCCTATCATTGTAATTTGAAGTTTATAATATACTTTATCATATACAGGTATTATGTATTTATTTACATTATTATTATAAAAATGTTTATGTTCTATTTTAAAATAATATCATTTAATTGATAAAATAGTATACAAATATTTTATTTTGTAATACAATCATCGTTGGGCTTACTGCAATCAAAACAATAGATGTATACACTTCAAAATACAACTGGTATTTCTTTAACCCTGACTTGGGCACGCCACGCTCCCAACTCTGGCATACAGTGTTACAGATGGGGGAATGAGAGAATTGAATGATTCTTGGTGTTCAGTTACACCCAGCTTAGGTATACTTTATTCCTATTTTGATAATGCTACAAGCTAGGTTTTATTTGAACTGCTGTATTCTTAATTTAAATAATTCAAATGAGTATTGGGAATCGTATATTTTATTTAGTTGGGATCTCCCAATGTCGAAATTTCTTTGTGTGAACAGATAGACTTAATTTAATAGCACGGTTTGCATGAAAATTTTCGTATGAGAAAAGGGAGGGGAGGGAAATTTAGAGCTGTATCGTGTGGAATTTTCAATTATATCGACTATAAGTTGTTATTCTGTGACAGTTACTGATGTTTATTATATTTCGTTATATTTTTATTATGCTATGCTTTATAAATAAAATCTTAATAAACATATCACTATTTTATTACTAAAAAAATGAAATATCGCGTACAACTTTTGGAGCATTTCTCACTCATGAAAGAACATTATACCAATCAATTCCAATAATATTCCTAACCTTTCATACCAAATTTCAAAGGTGTGCTCCTAAAATTGCCTGATCCCACATTTTTTCGCCAAAAATTAAAAGTTGGGTAGATTTGCCCATATGTTTAGATCGCTATATATTGCGATTTATATGAAGGCCTCAAAAGTTGGATTTGAGATATATATGGGCTATTTCATGTCAACACGTACGATGAAAATTTTAAATCGCTCCAAAATTTCAGAACAGGCTGGAAGTATCTTCTAGAAGATAGAAAAAAATTTTAGGTGTTAAAAATAATTTGCCTAAAAGTTATTCCATCATGAAAAATGGAAATTCTTCAATTTTTTAGAAACATTGCTATTTTCAAAGCCATTTATCTCAAATACTATTGATTTTTTTTTTAAAAAAACCTTACAAACAACTTTTGTTCAAAATAATCTTTAGAACTTATCTACCTAGGTTACAATTTTTAATTTTAAAATCTCGAAGAGATAGAACACCCGAAAATATTGAAAATCAAAAAAAGGCGACCGCGCCACAATCGATTTTGATCTAACACCGCTCAAAAGATCACATTTTTCGAGGGCTTTTGAATAGCTTGGGTTAGATTATTGGCCAAGACCGCTGGTGTAAGTTACGTCTCATAAACCTCATAAAATCACTAATTTTCATGTATTTTAGGGTGTGACGTTTGTATAATTGAGGAGCTGGATGCAAGAACACGCCGAGCGCGGCGAACGGATAGAGGAGGCGGAGAGAAATTAAGAAATTGTCGTCACCGTGACCAAATTTTTTAATTTGCCGAATTTAATTTAAAAAAATACTGTCTTATGCAGAATTAAAAGACGCAACTTTTTTCTATTTAATGTTTTTCTGTACGATGTGCAGATCAGATGAAAAAAATTAAGAACTGGAACTTTAGAAAACGGATTTTTAATCCATTTTTCAAAATTGAATCGCTGTAATTTTGACAAATTTTAATGAAATTTCCTGATTTTTCGTACAGATACTTAATATAGTCTAACGATAAATATAAACCTGTAAAAAATTCTACTTAAACAAATTTTATACAACATTTGATCTTAACGTAAATAACAAGCTTTTAATACGGTTTCAGTATTCAGTAGTCGAAAGTGTGTTGTAAAGTCTTAGACTTCGCAAACTTGCAGCGAGAGATTTGTTCGTTTATATTTGAAGATAATTTCTTAAAAATTTCAGCTTATCTGGATAAAAAATGATAGAGCGATTTAAAGAAAACTAACTAAATACTTTACTAAATTACATAAAAATAAAGATGTTTTATAGCATCAAAAAGCAATTATTATTTAAACCATTTTTATGCTGTAGTTTGATACAATATTACAATGCGATTTTCAATAAATAACAAAGACGGCCACTGATTTAAGCCGCGAAGCAGATGACCATTACGGCGTCGAAGTCGATGTTCATTTGTTTACAATTTCGGTGTTTATCTTGATGAGTGTACACAAAATTTATTTCTCTGATTTCGACGCTTGCTCTATCTGCGAAATTTTTTATCCAAATAAGCTGAAATTTTTAAGAAATTATCTTCAAATATAAACGAACAAATCTCACGCTGAAATTTTACGAAGTCTAAGACTTTACCACACAGTTTCGGCTACTGAATACTGAAACCGTATTAAAAGCTTGTTATTTACGTTAAGTTCAAATGTTGTATCAAATTTGTTTAAAGTAGAATTTTTTACAGGTTTATATTTATCGTTAGACTATATTAAGTATCTGTACGAAAAATCAGGGAATTTCATTAAGATTTGTCAAAGTTGCAGCGATTCAATTTTAAAAAATGGATTAAAAATCCGTTTTCTAAATTTCTAGTTCTTAATTTTTTTCATCTGATCTGCACATCGTACAGAAAAACATTAAATAGAAAAAAGTTGCGTCTTTTAATTCTGCATAAGACAGTATTTTTTTTAATTAATTTCGGCAAATTAAAAAATTTGGTCACGGTGACGTCAATTTCTTAATTTCTCTCCGCCTCCTCTATCCATTCGCCGCGCTCGGCGTGTTCTTGCATCCAGCTCCTCAATTACAAACGTCGAGATCTTCTCTTTTCTATCTAATTTAAATGCAGAAGTTATTATATATATGGGATATTCCACACGAAGTGGTCCGAACAAAATTTTAAAATGCACCAAATTTTGGGTACACATTGCAAATGTTTTTCAGAATACAGAAAAAACCCGACTCTCACACCGAGGGTCGTGGGTTCGATCCCAGACGTGTACCTCTGAAAATTTTTTCATGTGCATTTTTCGAACACCGCGACTCAGTGGCTCGGCGTGTCACTATAATGTCACGCCAGTTCAGGTGCGCGTGCGTTTCGTGCACTTGTCAGTGCATGAGAGGCACGGGCATCTGAACTATAGGGAATGTTAGGGACGCGAAGATGTAAAGAGGATCGCGGTGGTTCCATCGGGAGGACAGGAAATTGTAATTATTAGACTAATTACAGTGACCGATGATATCTTCCGATGGACACAAGCACCAATGGTTCAACTACATGTGCTTTGTTTACAGACACACCGTTCACCTCCGTCGCTGATTAGCCCTGGCAGCATAAATAGAGCGACGTTAAATAACAAAAAAAAAAAAAAAAAAAAATACAGAAAAAAATTTTTAGATACTGGAATTTATTAGCTCATAAGTTATTCTAACCTCAAAAAGTGAATTTTTCCAAGTGTTTTTTCAACACCAGCTGGGTTCACCGCTATTTAACTCAAAATCTATCAACTTTTACTATAGAACATTATATGTAACATAAGTTGAATATTGACATGTAGAATATTGAATATTTTATTATATTGAATATTTTTATTTTATTGAATATTGAATATCGACATAATAACATTCACCTTGAAATTAGAAATTCTAACCTAGAAGAATAAATTCTAGACATAATTAGCAGCGAATGTTACATATAATGTTCTCTAGTAAAAGTTGATAGATTTTGAGTTAAATAGCGGTGAACTCAGGTGGTATTGAAAAAAACATGGAAAAATTCACTTTTTGAGGTTAGAATAACTTATGAGCTAATAAATTCCAGTATCTAAAAATTTTTTTCTGTATTTTGAGAAATATTTGCTATGTGTACCCTAAATTTGGTGCATATTAAAATTTTGATTGGACCAATTCACGTGGAATACCCCATATATATATATATATAATATTATAAATATATGTATATATCGCGATAGAAAAATAGTTTTAACAATATCGAGCGACTAATATCGTTAAAATGGTGGGTTCTTATCTACGTTAAACCGTTGAAACGGACCCCATTTATTGAAAACTCTTTATTTAATCTTCTCTTTGTATTTATATATTTTTTTTTATTTAAAATGGGTATATAATTTCCTCGGATTTATTTTGATTATTGAAATATGATTATTTTATTGGAGAAAATTCAGTTTGCAATTTTACTAATATTATGTCGTGTAATTGGACTAATGCTTAGCAGTTCAAAAGCTAAGCTTTGGATAATGTACTTGGATTCTGGATAAATTATCCCACAATCGCAGTTCAACAGCGATTTGTGATTTAATTTATCCTTTAGCGTCGATTCAAATTTTACATAAATATCAAGCAGTTCAACAGCTCCAAATTTATGTAATATTTGATAGCGGATTATTAGCTTTGAATGAAAGGAAAGAACCGCAGCTCTGCAGCGTTTCTATTTGGATTTCTTATTCAAATTTTTCGCAGTGCTACAGCGAACAATTAAAGAAAGGTAAGAATGTGAAATGAAAGATGGAGCCTACGGGCCACGACAACCAAATATAATAAATATATACATGTATGTATAGATATATCAGATTTGGTTGGCATGCAATTAGAGAACATATGTGCGACTATACAGTTATACATGCATATGTGCATATATATGTATATACTCGCACAAACGTTTAAATACTTGAAACGCAGCACTACAGCGTTATCAAGTAAGAAAAGAGAGAGAGTTAGCTAGATCCGCAGATCTACAGCGAATTCTTTTTAGTAAATTTTAACAAATAATTAATATGTATATAGAAATACATATAACTATTTGATACAAATAAAAATAGAAAATCAAATGCAGTTCAACAGCATAAGATTAAAAAAAAAAATTTTAAAGATAAAGGAAAATAATGCAGTACAACAGCGTTATTTTGTGCATAGGAAAGGGTAGCAAATAAAATAAAATATTTTATTTTTGTTAATAATAAATATGTATATTGTTCAAATTTTTTTTTTTACTTACAAATGTTGAAGAAAACTGGCACGATTTACAATATTTGAAATAAAAAAAAATCAAATTATCGAAACACGCGAAACACTGTATGTAATAAGTGGAGAAAAAGATGTTGCTCCTATGGGACGCAACCGTGAACTATCAATGCTTATGAGCATATGACAAATCTTCGATTCCGAATTTTCTGCCCTCTTATATACAATCAGTCGAGGAGCATCGATTAGTTAGTGGGAGTAGATCTTATTCTCCTTACTTCCACTTTTGATTATTCGACGTACATTCAAATTATAATGCATCTTCCTTTTAACTATAATTATTACTCCATTTCTGTTATTTTGACATATTTATACATTGATTGAATTTTGAAATTGTTTCATTTAATAAGGATTTAATAAATTGAAAAATTATGTGTTATAACTATTGCTTTAATATTCTAATATTTATAAATTTATATTGAAACTTGTTATCTGAATCCTTATTAAAGTTTATATAAATCTACTGCTATCAAGATTGTTAAATATAGCCGTTTATTGATTATAAAAAGGAAATCTTATTTTGCTATATATATTCTTGCTTGGGAAATTATTGGATTATTTTATCCTTTTACATTTTTATATTTTGTCAAGTTAATATAAGAACTGAAATTAATATAAAATAAATTTTCACCACACGTAGACCGAAAGTACCACATTCCCTCCCGGCACCGAAAGAGCAATGTGTTATTTTCAGCCTACTGGTGGTGAAAAATAGTATACATCCCACGGGAGGTAAAATGGTCACCCCATAGCACATGCTTGCCACCCTCGCCTTCGGCTCGGGTACCAATTTACATGTGCTATGGACTGACCAATACTTTACCTCCCTAAGTGTGTAATATACTATAGTGTCTGTCAAGATATTTTATTGTATAATTTTAAATTATATTTATCATTTGAACTATTATGTATTTTATACAAGGAAAATTTATTTAATTCCCAAAAAAAAAATTAAATGAATTGTAGAAGTTAACCATTGAATATAACATATTACCTTTATTCCTTGTATAATTTATCAAATTTATTATTTATAATATAAACCTATTTTATCTGTTTATTTAAGACATAACACAATTTTATTAATTATTATAAAGTCGGCAATACTGAAGAATAATTGAATTAAACATATACAATGTATACGTACACTCATACACGTATACATATATACACGTATATACTTTCAATTATTATATATTGTTTTTTAAATAATATTTAATTCAATAAATGAATACATATTTAATTTTTATTTATTCAATTACTCTTTACAGTATAATGGCACTACAAAATACTTTATGTAACTTAATGGTTAAATACGAAAATAAGAAATATAAATGTAATAATGCATAATTAAAAGTTAACTTAAATATTTTAAAAGAGTGTAAGCAACTTCCAAATTAGAAAGAGTGTATATGTTTCTTTTAAACTGTGAAAACTAAGTTATGACATCTTAGCTGAATACTTACATTTCGAAGATACGCGTGTGACTAAACTGAGAGACTCTCTGATTATAATTTTCTTTTATAAAGATACAACAGATTGATTTTTTTTTAGTAACAGTTTCATTTAAAATTTATTGATACAATGTATATCTAATTTTACAATTATATTATAGTTATAAAATAATAATAAAATTTTTCTATTCCTTACAAGGGCATAACTTACACCTACGATCTTGTTCAATAATCTAACCCAAGCTATTCGGAAGCCCTCGAAAAATGTGATCTTTTGAGCGATGTTAGATCAAAATCGATTGTGGCGTGGTTGTCTTTTTTTGATATTCAATATTTCCGGGTGGGGATATACCTCTTCGAGATATTAAAATTAAGAATTGTAACCTAGGTAGATAAGTTCTAAAGATTATTTTGAACTAAAGTTGTTTGTAAAGTTTTTAAAAAAAAATCAATAGATTTTGAGATAAATGGCTTTAAAAATAGCAATTTTTCTAAAAAATTGAAAAATTTCCATTTTTCATGATGGAATAACTCTTAGGCAAATTATTTTAACACCTAAAATTTTTTTTCTATCTTCTGGAAGATATTTTCAGCCTGTTCTCAAATTTTGGAGCAATTTAAAATTTTCATCGTATCACTTGACGTGCAATAAATCATATATATATATGCCATATTTTTTTTTTTTTATGTTATTTAACGTCGCTCTATTTATGCTGCCAGGGCTAATCAGCGACGGAGGTGAACGGTGTGTCTGTAAACAAAGCACATGTAGTTGAAACAGTGGTGCTTGTGTCCATCGGAAGATATCATCGGTCACTGTAATTAGTCTAATAATTACAGTTTCCTGTCCTCCCGATGGAACCACCGCGATCCTCTTTACATCTTCGCGTCCCTAACGTTCCCTATAGTTCAGATGCCCGTGCCTCTCATGCACTGACAAGTGTCAAGTGCACGAAACGCACGCGCACCTGAACTGGCGTCACATTATAGTGACACGCCGAGCCACTGAGTCGCGGTGTTCAAAAAATGCACATGAAAAAATTTTCAGAGGTACACGTCTGGGATCGAACCCGCGACCCTCGGTGTGAGAGTCGGGAGCTCTACCCATGAGCCACCGCGGCTCTTATATATGCCATATACAATGTTGTTATGCAAATCTACATTTCTTTTAAGCTTTAAACTCAAATAGTGATAAGTATTCGAAAATGGGTGATTTTACCTTTGACTTTTCTAAAATTTTATGTTATGTGTTTACATGTTTTGTTTTTTAAACGATGCAAAATAAAAAACATATATATATATATGTGGGGTATTCCACGTGAAGTGGTCCGATGAAAATTTTAAAATGCACCAAATTTTGGGTACACATTGCAAATGTTTTTCAGAATACAGAAAAAAAATTTTTAGGTACTGGAATCTATTTGCTCAAAAGTTATTCTAACCTCAAAAAGTGAATTTTTCCATATTTTTTTCAACACCAGCTGGGTTTACCGCTATATAACTCAAAATCTATCAACTTTTACTATAGAACATTATATGTAACATTCGTTGCTAATTATATCTAGAATTTATTCTTCTGGGTTAGAATTTCTAATCTCAAGGTCAATGTTACATAAACTGCATGTCAATATTCAACTTGAAAGAAGTGCAGGTGCGCCACCTTTGATTTTTTCATCCAAAAGTCTAAAAGAAAGCTTGGAGCAATACCTTTCAAATGGTCTGTAGCATTTTTATGGCCTCCAATTCTGTAAAATGTTATGACAATTTAAAGAAACACGAAATTTTTTTAAAAATTTAAATGGGAATTACCATGTTAATTTTTGTAAATTTTTTGTCTTTCTTTAAATTGTCATAACTTTTACAGAATTGGAGGCCATAAAAATGCTACAGACCATTTGAAAGGTATTGCTCCAAGCTTTCTTTTAGACTTCTGGATGAAAAAATCAAAGGTGGCGCACTTGCACTTTTTTAAGTTGAATATTGACATGCAGTTTATGTAATATTGACCTTGAGATTAGAAATTCTAACCCAGAAGAATAAATTCTAGATATAATTAGCAACGAATGTTACATATAATGTTCTATAGTAAAAGTTGATAGATTTTGAGTTATATAGCGGTAAACCCAGCTGGTGTTGAAAAAAATATGGAAAAATTCACTTTTTGAGGTTAGAATAACTTTTGAGCAAATAGATTCCAGTACCTAAAAATTTTTTTCTGTATTCTGAAAAACATTTGCAAAGTGTACCCAAAATTTGGTGCATTTTAAAATTTTGATCGGACCACTTCACGTGGAATACCCCATATATATATATATATATATATATAATTGTTTAAGAACCGCTGATAAATCTATTTGGCTGTTGTTATCTGGCTACTAACTTCAGTTTCATAATTTCAGCTCTTTATATCAATAAACAAAATCACAAATATTGTTAAAAATAGTATATTTCACAACAAGTGCGGAAAACACGATTTTCCGCACGAGTAGTGACTGCGAATCACGAGTGCTTAATGCAGTCACACGAGTGCGGAAATCGTCCGCACGAGTTATGAACGATATTTTTTGTAATTATATGCGGAAAATTTGCATACATTGCTACTGTTATTACAATTATTAAAAAATAGAAATTAAGTAATACAGTAAGACAAATGTGGATAGTGAATGAGAGGTAAGGGCGGGAGAGGCGGGTCCAGGGCTGCAAGCCCTGGTTGGGGTGCAGGGGGCGAAGCCCCCGCCGGGGGTTGGGGGGCGGAGCCCCCCCCCTTTAAAAATAATTATAACTATCTATTAAAAAATTAAATTGCTACAACCTAAGATTTATTGTACTTTTCAAAATATTTCAAGTAATTACATAATACTTATGGATCATAAATAGATAACGTAACGAAAATCAAAATATACGTAATATCATCAGATCATAATATCAGAATATATAATAACAACACATATAATATATATATAATATATAAAACATTATTGCAAACAACATCTATCCACCTTGAT
Organism: Theocolax elegans; assembly: GCA_026168455.1. Lineage (NCBI taxonomy): Eukaryota > Metazoa > Arthropoda > Insecta > Hymenoptera > Cerocephalidae > Theocolax > Theocolax elegans. The sequence goes on along the minus strand of JANSJX010000291.1, from coordinate 22,542 downwards.
AGTTACATTATTCGTATTAGTATCTCCAGCTTCTCCATTTGCTTTGAATTTTTTACTCGGCCCAGCTTCATTCTTACCATCTATTTCCTTCGTTATTTCATTTGATATTTTTCTCTTATTACGGATAGATTCCTCAACGTAGCCTTCAGCTACTTGTGCCGATCTCCAACCACCATGACGTTTTAAAGTTGTTATATTGGCACCTGAATCGGCAAATAAAGTAGCTGATGTTCTTCGGAAAGTATGTCCAGTGTATAAACTAGGATTTGATAATTCTAAACATTCAGCTATTATTTTGGCATATTTCCAATTGTATTTATCCCAATCACTTGATTTATACACTTGCCTTTCTATAGCACAGAAAAAAATGATCAACAGTTGCTTGCTTAGGTCTTAATTGTATATACTTCTTAACGATCTCAAAATATTTATCTTCAAGCGTGAAAATTCGAGGTACATGATTTTTAGTATCAGGAATTTGGACGATAAGAATAGAATCTTGCAGCTTTATATCGGACATTTTCAAATTATATAATTCAACTCTTCTACATGCACCATATATTCCAATTATTAAAGCGACCTATAATATAATTATTTAAATCAAATTAGTTCTTTACAAATACAGAGTTACTAATATTTTTATAATTGTTAATTAAACAAAACTTACTTTGTGAACTAAATGCGAATCGTCTGGAGCATCGTTGATAAATTTTAGTATCTCTTCGGATGTAAATACTGCAGCCTTTTTAGATTTGTAGCCAACATGTTTATTTTTTATATAACTTTGTAATTTTGTATAGTTTCCAATGTCTACATCTTTTTCTTTTTTACCATAGTTTTTAATATGGAATATGTAGACCATACTGTCGAGGATTTCAGTTTTGAGCTTAACTCATAAAAGTACGCGAGAAAAACTTTTTCATCCAACGATTTTGTACCATTTTTTCCATCCAACTTAAGAATAAATTGTAAGTTTGTTCATACTTATTTACTGACTTTTGGGTAATGTATCGTTTGCTGCTTTTACTGCTGCGTCTAACAAGTTTTGAGGAATAAAATCCTCTTCGACACTCGAATCACTATCACTCATTATTCACAATTTTGCGAGAGATACGCTTGTACAAGCAGTTTGTGCCGAACTAAAATATTCTAGTTTATTCTGTGATATATACACTGCGAAATATTCCTAGTATACTTACTTGTACTAATGTAAACAACTACTCGTAGAAGTGTTTGTAAATATAAATACAATGAGTGTCTTATGAGACTATTACTACGTCATAATTACTTATACCTATACAAATTTCTTATTTAATACGATAATAATTCAGAAAATATTAATTTAATATTTTCCGCATGCAAGTACGGAAAATAGCATTTTCGACATTAAAAACAGTGCGGAAAACACGAATTTTCCGCATACTATTACAAAAAAAAATTTTTTTCAGCTCCAAGCATCGTACAGCAATTAGTAATAGTTTAAATTGGCTGATCCTAGTTATTAAATTATCATTATGTAAATTCGATATATCAGATTTGGTTGGCATGCAATTAGAGAACATATGTGCGACTATACAGTTATACATGCATATGTGCATATATATGTATATACTCGCACAAACGTTTAAATACTTGAAACGCAGCACTACAGCGTTATCAAGTAAGAAAAGAGAGAGAGTTAGCTAGATCCGCAGATCTACAGCGAATTCTTTTTAGTAAATTTTAACAAATAATTAATATGTATATAGAAATACATATAACTATTTGATACAAATAAAATAGAAAATCAATGCAGTTCAACAGCATAAGATTAAAAAAAAAATTTTAAAGATAAAGGAAAATAATGCAGTACAACAGCGTTATTTTGTGCATAGGAAAGGGTAGCAAATAAATAAAATATTTTATTTTTGTTAATAATAAATATGTATATTGTTCAAATTTTTTTTTTTACTTACAAATGTTGAAGAAAACTGGCACGATTTACAATATTTGAAATAAAAAAAAATCAAATTATCGAAACACGCGAAACACTGTATGTAATAAGTGGAGAAAAAGATGTTGCTCCTATGGGACGCAACCGTGAACTATCAATGCTTATGAGCATATGACAAATCTTCGATTCCGAATTTTCTGCCCTCTTATATACAATCAGTCGAGGAGCATCGATTAGTTAGTGGGAGTAGATCTTATTCTCCTTACTTCCACTTTTGATTATTCGACGTACATTCAAATTATAATGCATCTTCCTTTTAACTATAATTATTACTCCATTTCTGTTATTTTGACATATTTATACATTGATTGAATTTTGAAATTGTTTCATTTAATAAGGATTTAATAAATTGAAAAATTATGTGTTATAACTATTGCTTTAATATTCTAATATTTATAAATTTATATTGAAACTTGTTATCTGAATCCTTATTAAAGTTTATATAAATCTACTGCTATCAAGATTGTTAAATATAGCCGTTTATTGATTATAAAAAGGAAATCTTATTTTGCTATATATATTCTTGCTTGGGAAATTATTGGATTATTTTATCCTTTTACATTTTTATATTTTGTCAAGTTAATATAAGAACTGAAATAATATAAAATAAATTTTCACCACACGTAGACCGAAAGTACCACATTCCCTCCCGGCACCGAAAGAGCAATGTGTTATTTTCAGCCTACTGGTGGTGAAAAATAGTATACATCCCACGGGAGGTAAATGGTCACCCCATAGCACATGCTTGCCACCCTCGCCTTCGGCTCGGGTACCAATTTACATGTGCTATGGACTGACCAATACTTTACCTCCCTAAGTGTGTAATATACTATAGTGTCTGTCAAGATATTTTATTGTATAATTTTAAATTATATTTATCATTTGAACTATTATGTATTTTATACAAGGAAAATTTATTTAATTCCCAAAAAAAAATTAAATGAATTGTAGAAGTTAACCATTGAATATAACATATTACCTTTATTCCTTGTATAATTTATCAAATTTATTATTTATAATATAAACCTATTTTATCTGTTTATTTAAGACATAACACAATTTTATTAATTATTATAAAGTCGGCAATACTGAAGAATAATTGAATTAAACATATACAATGTATACGTACACTCATACACGTATACATATATACACGTATATACTTTCAATTATTATATATTGTTTTTTAAATAATATTTAATTCAATAAATGAATACATATTTAATTTTTATTTATTCAATTACTCTTTACAGTATAATGGCACTACAAAATACTTTATGTAACTTAATGGTTAAATACGAAAATAAGAAATATAAATGTAATAATGCATAATTAAAAGTTAACTTAAATATTTTAAAAGAGTGTAAGCAACTTCCAAATTAGAAAGAGTGTATATGTTTCTTTTAAACTGTGAAAACTAAGTTATGACATCTTAGCTGAATACTTACATTTCGAAGATACGCGTGTGACTAAACTGAGAGACTCTCTGATTATAATTTTCTTTTATAAAGATACAACAGATTGATTTTTTTTTAGTAACAGTTTCATTTAAAATTTATTGATACAATGTATATCTAATTTTACAATTATATTATAGTTATAAAATAATAATAAAATTTTTCTATTCCTTACAAGGGCATAACTTACACCTACGATCTTGTTCAATAATCTAACCCAAGCTATTCGGAAGCCCTCGAAAAATGTGATCTTTTGAGCGATGTTAGATCAAAATCGATTGTGGCGTGGTTGTCTTTTTTTGATATTCAATATTTCCGGGTGGGGATATACCTCTTCGAGATATTAAAATTAAGAATTGTAACCTAGGTAGATAAGTTCTAAAGATTATTTTGAACTAAAGTTGTTTGTAAAGTTTTTAAAAAAAAATCAATAGATTTTGAGATAAATGGCTTTAAAAATAGCAATTTTTCTAAAAAATTGAAAAATTTCCATTTTTCATGATGGAATAACTCTTAGGCAAATTATTTTTAACACCTAAAATTTTTTTTCTATCTTCTGGAAGATATTTTCAGCCTGTTCTCAAATTTTGGAGCAATTTAAAATTTTCATCGTATCACTTGACGTGCAATAAATCATATATATATATGCCATATTTTTTTTTTTTTATGTTATTTAACGTCGCTCTATTTATGCTGCCAGGGCTAATCAGCGACGGAGGTGAACGGTGTGTCTGTAAACAAAGCACATGTAGTTGAAACAGTGGTGCTTGTGTCCATCGGAAGATATCATCGGTCACTGTAATTAGTCTAATAATTACAGTTTCCTGTCCTCCCGATGGAACCACCGCGATCCTCTTTACATCTTCGCGTCCCTAACGTTCCCTATAGTTCAGATGCCCGTGCCTCTCATGCACTGACAAGTGTCAAGTGCACGAAACGCACGCGCACCTGAACTGGCGTCACATTATAGTGACACGCCGAGCCACTGAGTCGCGGTGTTCAAAAAATGCACATGAAAAAATTTTCAGAGGTACACGTCTGGGATCGAACCCGCGACCCTCGGTGTGAGAGTCGGGAGCTCTACCCATGAGCCACCGCGGCTCTTATATATGCCATATACAATGTTGTTATGCAAATCTACATTTCTTTTAAGCTTTAAACTCAAATAGTGATAAGTATTCGAAAATGGGTGATTTTACCTTTGACTTTTCTAAAATTTTATGTTATGTGTTTACATGTTTTGTTTTTTAAACGATGCAAAATAAAAAACATATATATATATATGTGGGGTATTCCACGTGAAGTGGTCCGATGAAAATTTTAAAATGCACCAAATTTTGGGTACACATTGCAAATGTTTTTCAGAATACAGAAAAAAATTTTTAGGTACTGGAATCTATTTGCTCAAAAGTTATTCTAACCTCAAAAAGTGAATTTTTCCATATTTTTTTCAACACCAGCTGGGTTTACCGCTATATAACTCAAAATCTATCAACTTTTACTATAGAACATTATATGTAACATTCGTTGCTAATTATATCTAGAATTTATTCTTCTGGGTTAGAATTTCTAATCTCAAGGTCAATGTTACATAAACTGCATGTCAATATTCAACTTGAAAGAAGTGCAGGTGCGCCACCTTTGATTTTTTCATCCAAAAGTCTAAAAGAAAGCTTGGAGCAATACCTTTCAAATGGTCTGTAGCATTTTTATGGCCTCCAATTCTGTAAAATGTTATGACAATTTAAAGAAACACGAAATTTTTTTAAAAATTTAAATGGGAATTACCATGTTAATTTTTGTAAATTTTTTGTCTTTCTTTAAATTGTCATAACTTTTTACAGAATTGGAGGCCATAAAAATGCTACAGACCATTTGAAAGGTATTGCTCCAAGCTTTCTTTTAGACTTCTGGATGAAAAAATCAAAGGTGGCGCACTTGCACTTTTTTTAAGTTGAATATTGACATGCAGTTTATGTAATATTGACCTTGAGATTAGAAATTCTAACCCAGAAGAATAAATTCTAGATATAATTAGCAACGAATGTTACATATAATGTTCTATAGTAAAAGTTGATAGATTTTGAGTTATATAGCGGTAAACCCAGCTGGTGTTGAAAAAAATATGGAAAAATTCACTTTTTGAGGTTAGAATAACTTTTGAGCAAATAGATTCCAGTACCTAAAAATTTTTTTCTGTATTCTGAAAAACATTTGCAAAGTGTACCCAAAATTTGGTGCATTTTAAAATTTGATCGGACCACTTCACGTGGAATACCCCATATATATATATATATATATATAATTGTTTAAGAACCGCTGATAAATCTATTTGGCTGTTGTTATCTGGCTACTAACTTCAGTTTCATAATTTCAGCTCTTTATATCAATAAACAAAATCACAAATATTGTTAAAAATAGTATATTTCACAACAAGTGCGGAAAACACGATTTTCCGCACGAGTAGTGACTGCGAATCACGAGTGCTTAATGCAGTCACACGAGTGCGGAAATCGTCCGCACGAGTTATGAACGATATTTTTTGTAATTATATGCGGAAAATTTGCATACATTGCTACTGTTATTACAATTATTAAAAAATAGAAATTAAGTAATACAGTAAGACAAATGTGGATAGTGAATGAGAGGTAAGGGCGGGAGAGGCGGGTCCAGGGCTGCAAGCCCTGGTTGGGGTGCAGGGGGCGAAGCCCCCGCCGGGGGTTGGGGGGCGGAGCCCCCCCCCTTTAAAAATAATTATAACTATCTATTAAAAAATTAAATTGCTACAACCTAAGATTTATTGTACTTTTCAAAATATTTCAAGTAATTACATAATACTTATGGATCATAAATAGATAACGTAACGAAAATCAAAATATACGTAATATCATCAGATCATAATATCAGAATATATAATAACAACACATATAATATATATATAATATATAAAACATTATTGCAAACAACATCTATCCACCTTGATAGTTACATTATTCGTATTAGTATCTCCAGCTTCTCCATTTGCTTTGAATTTTTTACTCGGCCCAGCTTCATTCTTACCATCTATTTCCTTCGTTATTTCATTTGATATTTTTCTCTTATTACGGATAGATTCCTCAACGTAGCCTTCAGCTACTTGTGCCGATCTCCAACCACCATGACGTTTTAAAGTTGTTATATTGGCACCTGAATCGGCAAATAAAGTAGCTGATGTTCTTCGGAAAGTATGTCCAGTGTATAAACTAGGATTTGATAATTCTAAACATTCAGCTATTATTTTTGGCATATTTCCAATTGTATTTATCCCAATCACTTGATTTATACACTTGCCTTTTCTATAGCACAGAAAAAAATGATCAACAGTTGCTTGCTTAGGTCTTAATTGTATATACTTCTTAACGATCTCAAAATATTTATCTTCAAGCGTGAAAATTCGAGGTACATGATTTTTAGTATCAGGAATTTGGACGATAAGAATAGAATCTTGCAGCTTTATATCGGACATTTTCAAATTATATAATTCAACTCTTCTACATGCACCATATATTCCAATTATTAAAGCGACCTATAATATAATTATTTTAAATCAAATTAGTTCTTTACAAATACAGAGTTACTAATATTTTTATAATTGTTAATTAAACAAAACTTACTTTGTGAACTAAATGCGAATCGTCTGGAGCATCGTTGATAAATTTTAGTATCTCTTCGGATGTAAATACTGCAGCCTTTTTAGATTTGTAGCCAACATGTTTATTTTTTATATAACTTTGTAATTTTGTATAGTTTCCAATGTCTACATCTTTTTCTTTTTTTACCATAGTTTTTAATATGGAATATGTAGACCATACTGTCGAGGATTTCAGTTTTGAGCTTAACTCATAAAAGTACGCGAGAAAAACTTTTTCATCCAACGATTTTGTACCATTTTTTCCATCCAACTTAAGAATAAATTGTAAGTTTGTTCATACTTATTTACTGACTTTTTGGGTAATGTATCGTTTGCTGCTTTTACTGCTGCGTCTAACAAGTTTTGAGGAATAAAATCCTCTTCGACACTCGAATCACTATCACTCATTATTCACAATTTTGCGAGAGATACGCTTGTACAAGCAGTTTGTGCCGAACTAAAATATTCTAGTTTATTCTGTGATATATACACTGCGAAATATTCCTAGTATACTTACTTGTACTAATGTAAACAACTACTCGTAGAAGTGTTTGTAAATATAAATACAATGAGTGTCTTATGAGACTATTACTACGTCATAATTACTTATACCTATACAAATTTCTTATTTAATACGATAATAATTCAGAAAATATTAATTTAATATTTTCCGCATGCAAGTACGGAAAATAGCATTTTCGACATTAAAAACAGTGCGGAAAACACGAATTTTCCGCATACTATTACAAAAAAAATTTTTTTCAGCTCCAGAGCATCGTACAGCAATTAGTAATAGTTTAAAATTGGCTGATCCTAGTTATTAAATTATCATTATGTAAATTCGATATAAAAAATTTTTTCTCATGGTTTTTTTAAATGTTAAGATATCGTAATATTTAATGTAACTTTCAAACAAATTGCAGTTAAAATACCTAATATTCATTTATAGTACGTTATAATACAATTCTTGATGAATAAAATATGCTGAAACAGAAGTATGTGAGATGCCTGTACGGTGTGTATACAAATTAGAGTTTGCGCAAACCTTACATAATAATAATATATTATAATATATTATAATATGTAATTATTTTATTATCATATTATTTTAGATGATTTGTAAATTAAAGACAAGTTTAATTCATTAAGCATAATTGATTTGTGAATTAAAAGCGAGTTCAAGTTATTTAACTTAATTAAAATTAATTCGTAAATCATTATTTAACTATGATTTATAGATTGGAGCATTTCATTTTTTCACTACCCTGATTAAGAGATACTACAAATAAAAAGTTGAATTTTTAACCGCAATTTGTTTAAAAATGACCTTTAAAATTCGTATATTGAAATTTATATTAAATCCGAATTAGACAATGTAAAATATAAAATATAAAATATTTATCACTGGTTACAAAAAAAAAAAACAAAAAGTAAACTTACTCTTTAATTGATGATCCATCTGTCGTATTTCTTTGATTGCTACTCATATTTCAATAAAAATTTACTCACCTTAACTCGACACTCGCAAAACAGAAACTAACCGAAAGAGAAGCTATAAACGCGAAATATAAACAAACATATAGCCGCTTAAGGGGAGGTCGTACACATCGAAACGAACCGATGGGTTGACATATTGACAGGTTGAGGTTAGGGACATACAAAATTTCGTAACCTAAATTAGCGCCATCTATGCTTACTTCAATAGATGGCGGTCATTTCAAAATATGCATATTCAAATATGCATTTCAAAATATGCATATATACGGTGGATACGTTTATACATTTCAGTTTGCGACCAAAAATATTTGGACTTATAAAATTAACGAGTGCATTTCAAACTATTTGTACATGCACATTGTTTAGATAATTTGCAAACAATTTACAATGTTATTGCACTTAAAATTGTCTATTCATATTTTCACAGTGTTTTCGGACAAGTGCACCTTCTCCGAAAGAAACAAAAAAAAATAGACGATGATAACCATCCATAAACAAACATTCAGTTGTAAATAATAATGTAATAAAATTATTATTATTTATTATTATACGTGCATTTCAAATGATTTGTACATGCATATTGTTTACATATTTCGCAAACTTTTTTATTTCTTTCGGAAATCGATGAAACCAAAATGTGGAATTTTCATTTTTCTCTGCATGCTTGTCCAATCGATTTATTGGATTTGAGTAATGAAACAGTGCAGATAAAAATAATAGTTTTTACTTATTTCTTTATCCTTTAATTTCACCTTAGTAAAATTTCATATACTACTTGTATAGTTGTTCAAGGCTATTAATAACCTAGACATCCATCTTGATTTAATACATTATTAATAAAATAACTTTGCAATGTAAAATTAAACAGTACTTCTAATCATTGTATTTTTTTACATTGTTAAAAAAATAATCAATGACCGGCAGTACTTTTTACAATTTACATGGTAAACTGTTTATGAACATTGCTCAAATACGATGATTAATTTGCAATCAATTTCAAGAATCACTGCTAATCTGTAAAATAAGCTAGGACCAATTAATTCAAATACAAAGTATAATGTATTCTTTAAAAAATTATCAACCACGCTGAAACATTCATTGTAGCTTGTAAAATACAAATATTATTTATAGATTTCGAAAAACACACATAAGATAAAGAAGTAAAATTCTCACTCCATTTAAAATTTTGCACTACTTCAACCATTTATTTTATAAACATTATTGATCTAGTGCAGATTTAAATGAGTGTAAGGTACGCTTACACAATTGTTATTGTTGTAACCAACAATTTGGATGCAGATTTCCAAAATAGTGCACTTCAAAACATTTGTACGCGCACTTCGATTAAATATTTCACATACTATGTGACATTTTAAATAATTTAAATTCCTGCTAATTGATATGATTAGCTATAATCGTAGTGCATTTCAAAACATTTGAACATGCATCTACTTTAAATTGTAAAATAAATACAGTTATAATAGAAACAAAAAAAGAAAGCAAACCAAGCAAAAATAGCATAATACGAAAGATCCTTGTTTCTCTTCATGAATGAATCACGTCTGGTCATGACGCTACTACTCGATGTAGCCCGATTTTGCGTTGCAACTACGTGCATTCTGTTGATTTTCTTCGGTACATGGCTATTCGAGGTGACTATTACAGTCCTGCAAATCAACAATATTTTTATTATTACTTATCAGACATTAATATGTACATTGTAGTTTTGGTTTTAATAATTTAATTGAATGAAAAGCGAGTGTCTGGTTTTTACAGTTTTCCCTTGATTATTTTATTCCCCGTAGACTCATTTTATTCCCTGCAGATTCATTTTATTCAGCATAGACCCATTTTATTGCTCGTAGAGCAACTTTATTCACTGAATGTAGCTGTTAACTTTCACTTGCGGTTATTAAATTCTTTCGGACTCTCTCGCGAGAGAGAAACACTCATCAGCATAGTTGGTTCGCTACCCTCCTATGAAAAGCGTTCACCACTCGTATCGCTGTCAACATAAAATATACAATTAATAAAATTTGATTAATTTTACAATTGCTCGATTGCTAGCATATGATTTACAATTTTTAATAGCAACCTCTTTATCGACATTTTTTGCTCACTTAAAAAGCAAATAAATAATTGCTCAGAAAAAGCCTAATAGATCTCAATACTGTTTCGTAAAAATACTTTGTGTTAAATGCAAATAAAGTAATCTGTAATGAGTCTATAAAAAGGAACTGATTAAAAAATCGAGATGACAATTTCAGATTTTTTTTATACCTATTACAAATACCTTAATTTTTAAATACTAAGACATTACTTTATGGGAGGATATTGTAATTTACATAATAATTCATTAATATTTTCAAAATGATCAACTTAAATCTACCTGAGGCCTGCGATGGCTCGTTCGGTCGAGCTCGTAAACAACATAAGAGAGAGCGACGTTAAAAATAATAAAAAAAATCTACCTGAAATAAAATGTGTCAACTGAAAGTAAATGTATAATATTATATTTTGCAATACGCATAGTTCAAAAATATAATTTAAAAAACTTTAAATTTAATTTACAGAACTTGAAAAAAATTAAAATAACAAAAAATTACTATTGGTAGTACAAGAAATTTAGTAAAAAAAATAAATCAAAATAAATTAAATTGATTCTATTCGTTGTTTTTTATTTGATTCTCATTGAATGAAAATATTTATCACTATATGCATCTATGATTCAAGAGAAACTGTATTACAGCCGTATATCATGCGGTGTTTGAATTTTTGACTTATTTTAGCTTTCATTATAAAAGAGAGTATTTATAATAAAGAAATATTCACATATTACTCATTTAGAAAGGAAAATAGTTACTATATCTTCAATGCAAACCTTATAGGTTACGTTGCTGGCTATATCAAAAGGCGCGATAGCGCCTGACGCAAGTATAGGCGCGAGAGCCATTATATACAGCTAACTAGCCCCCCAGATTTTTACTTTTCTAACCGCTGCATTATTACATTATGTATTTGTGCTATTGAACACGCATTACGTTTCTTATTTATTAATCTTCACTGTACAACAAGTTTTACACGAATTCATTTACGCACAATCAAGAAAATCAATGCCAAAGATATTGCTTGCTGATTTCCTTTCCTCAATTTTCGTCTTCTCCCTTTTGATATATATAGTCAACTTCAAACAAAATGAGATAGAGATAGTATAGGAAAGGCATGAGATAGAAAGAGAAACAATGCTTTCCAGCCCGTGAGAGAGCGCGTACAGAAGTAAAAACTTATGGAAGAAGTTCAAACGTGGCCACGAGAGGGAGCTAGTTTCAGGTGAATACTTTTGTCACAGCTGAATCATCTGGCTGATTTTGTGTGAAAAGTTATGAATTAAAATTATTTATTTATGTAATTATTTCCAATACCTCACATTATTCCGTTTCGGTATTTTTTATTGTAGTGCAATGCAGATACTATTTCAAGGTGAAGATTTCATATTCGCTCATATCCTATACTAGCATGTCGACCTTTGACATCTCGACAAGAGAAAGAGTGAGAGAGAGAGAGAGAGAGAGAAAGACGAACATTGATAAAATTCTAACCATGAAAACAATGTTTTCATTTCCATGCAAGTGATGGTATAACTTTTTTTAATCTTAAAGTATAATATTAATAAGAAGTGCACAAAAAATAAATGTATATTATTATATTATTTTAATTATATTTATTATATTATTAATTCATTTTATTTATATAATTTGATGTATTTGCTTTAAGTTTATATTATTTGAAGGGACTTATGCTTGTATTTTTATAATGAATCCCTCATGATACCTCAATGTTTTCCACATTGACCAAAATAATTTAAAAAACAATAGATTATAATTAAGTGGATGCTGTATCGTTCTCTATCCTAATTAAAATTACTGAATAATCATTTTATTTTCTATATAAAGCCAATATATGTGTTCGATACTTTGCCAAGTACATAATATTTAATAATTATATGGACTATAACATATGTAGAATGATATTCTTTCCAACGTTAAGTGAAATGATTGCTTAATAGTTATATGTACTGACTTAAAAAATTTAAAAGAATGTTGATAAGTTATTGTTCTCTTTACATATATTTATTGAATACCTTTTTTAATATTTAAATAAAATCAATGTGTCAGTTGTTTGGTAAGCGTAAAAGGCATTTAATAATTCTGTAACTTTCACATGCCTATAAAATGTTTGATAGTGACACTAACTAACATATATAGTTAAGTAATTAAATAGAATTTCTTGTGTTGTACTAAAATTATAATATTAAATTGTACTGTTGTCATTAATTATTATAGTAACCCAATAATATAGAATTTAATTTGTTACAAATAAATTTAGCTTAATTAAACTATACGTGTATCATATTAAATTCACTGAATAAAAAAGGGTTATTTTTAAAGTATATTAATTTTAAGCAAATAACGTCTCTGAAATGAAAAATTATTGGTACAAAGTAAAATTAAAACAAATTTGCTGTGAGGAACATTTTACCTTGTAAATATTATCATAAATCACTGAAGATACAGCAAAACAAATTTAAATTTAAGTGACGAGAGGCTACCTAAAAAGTGCACTATTATGAGTATGTAAATATATATATATTTCATAGGATTTTTCTTATTTGTTTAATGGTATTCATTCGCTGGAGTTGTTCATTTGACTCTGGTTAATTACTTGTATTTGTATAAGTGCAGCTTATACATGATTCAAAAACAATATGTACTGAGAGCTGCATTGATATAAGAATTGAAAGAATTGAAAGTACCAACATAGGATAATTCTGTAATTGAGTCATTGATGTAATTAATGAAATAAATTTTGTGTAAGTAAATAATTGTGGTTCTGTCTTAAGTCTAACTATAAACTGAAATATATACAGTCCCACATATAGCATAAACAAATGTGTTATAATATAATAATGGGCAAATTTTAGTCGCTTCGAGAAGAAACTTTCTATTACATGTGCCAGTCCAGTTGTAATCTAAACTATATAGTATATATTTAGATTTACATAATTATATTTAAGGAATAAATCGATGATCCTTTATTCTAGGCAAGTTTAATTGTGACTTGTCAAGAAGAGAAAAAAATACATTGTACATATTATCTAATGGATATATGGTATGGTGGCGTAATTCACTGTTAACCGTAGTTGTATTTTTCTTTGAATAAATGATTATTAGATATGTCATAATACACAAATTTGTTTGTAAAATAAATACAATGCAACTAGGAAATGTTTCATTTTACTGTTTTGTAAGAAATAACCATTTTTTAACGCATAAATGAAATGATAATTAAATATTTTTATTTTATTTTTCTTTTTTATTAATTTATTAAAATTATACACTGCTGTATTAATAAAAACACCTTCTACGAAAATGTCAACATTTGCAAGTATGGTTTCCAATCACACTTTGAAAAATGATATCTGATAAAAAAATCTTTAATTATTACTCTCATCCTATTTCTACTTATATTTTGCTTAAACTCCAAAAAGTTTCTGCAACAGAAAGTACTGAAATCAAAGCGTAATAATCGACAATTATTTTTTACCATACCATACACTGAATTTTTTTTAATTAAACTTTTATATATTTTGCTTAAACTCTATAAAAAGTTTTAATTAATTTCCACAAAACTGATAAAAAGGAAACTTCTTTTTTTTTAATTTTCTTTAAATAAACAATGCCTATCCTTCCAGTGCTTTACATCAGTGGATAAACAATTTTATAGAATAATAACCTTTTTTATATGTAACTTATATTCCATAATTGTAAAATTCGTGAATTCTAACACTCATCCTGTGAGGTTTCTATAGTGGCTGGTATTAATACAGTCCGCCTTACTTGAGTTGTGAGGAATATTTCTTTGGCTTGTGGAGATCAATAAATTCATTTATCATATAACTTATATTCCATAATAGTTTTCTGCAATTGAAAGTACTGAAATCAAAAACACCTTCCAAGAAGGTGTCAAAACCCGCAAGTATTGTTATTTTAATCAAACTTTGAAAATTGTTATCTGATAAATAAATAATTTTAATTCTAACTCCCTTATTTTATCTATTTCTTTGAATTTTAATTAAACATTTTTTTTAATCTTACAAAAATTACATATAAAAAGTTTCTGCAATTGAAAACTGTAATCGACAAGTATTTTGAATCATGCAAAAATGTCTACCAATCTGAATACAGATTTTTTTTATTAAAAGTATCTTATACTTTTACTTTTCATTTCTGGCCCTGCCATGTCTTACAGTAATAAATAAATAATATTCTAATGATGTTAATTTGTGGAAAATTAATTTCTGCAAAACTAATAAAATGGACATTTCTTCTTTTTTATTCTTTTAAATATAATAATACTTGCACCACAAATTATTTTATTAATAATAAATTATTGGTTTATAGTATACAGTCTTGTTTCCACGCGTGGATGGGTCTTTACACTATTTAATAATATGCCACAAGTCGCTTTGCATAATATATTAGGCCCCTTAAATTTTAAAATAAGATAATAGCTAAGATGTATGTAATGATTCATAAAATGTAACATCAGTTAATATAGTCAGAATTAACACCTATATGAAGCGGTAACACCTATTAACCAACGGTGGTGCAAGTACCTGGTACTTCTGAGAAGGTGTTTTTATTAATACAGCAGCGTATAATTTTAATAAATTAATAAAAAAGAAAAATAAAATAAAAATATTTAATTATCATTTCATTTTCAATAATTACAATGGTCAGTGAGAACAAAACAATACCTATTACCTTTAGATATAGCCCAAACTTTGATGAGCTGCTTCTTTCACTGCTATAAAGCAGCAAATTTTTTGCAAAGAAACTCAGGAGTGTTCATGAACTCAGCAAATACAATAAAGATATCCTTTTTGTACACAGGTTTGGCTAGTACAACCTTCGTATTAAAAGAGAGACTGTTTCAATACTTGTCATCTGTCCGCCCAACTGGAACGATCCTGAAAATGATGTAGATTTTTTAGTATATCTGTCTATCCATTTATTTATGTATTTAATTCAAAACTTAACGGGCAATAAAAATATTATCTTATATATATATAAATTTAAAAGTAGGTAGCTAGGAGCATGCACTATAAAATCTAACTTTACAAAATTTAATGCAAATTACTTGTTTTTAAGCCAAATATATATGAATAAGTAATCTAATAAGGTTATTTAAATTGAATTAATAGAAAGTAGCAGAGAAGTTTCTATCTGTCTAAATTAACCTATTGTATTTTCTTCTAATGGAAATTCCATTAAAACAATTAACTTTTCAGTTTTTGCTTGGTGTATAAAAAGTCAATAACAATAAAAAAATAAGCCTAAGCTATATGGAGTCCAATAGAATATAATAGAATATTTACCTGATAACTTATTGCAGTGATCTAAGCAGCAGTCGAGAACCATCCTCATCACAGCATTGCTATTCTCATTAAGCAACCATGTCGATACTTGATTTACACGTCTATGAGCCATTTCCAGGTCGTCGTTCTTCTGCTCCAATTCCCTGATGTACTTGATTAATTGTTAGTTTTTATTTTGAAGATCCTGAGCCCTCTATTGAAACATGGAAAATTCGATGCTCTGCTGGTCCAATATACTTCTAAATTATTTGACGTCCGTCGCCAGTCTGGAATTTTGTTTTCTCAACTCGCAATCTGTCTTCTCGGCTTGTTCCAAAGATGCCTCCTGCTCTTTCTCCAACAACTGCGAGTTCTCCTGGAATTCTTCCAACTTCAACGAGTTCCATCCACTACTTGATCTGGTCAAAATCTCGATTGCCATCATTTTGAGAGAAGAATATACTACATTACAGTTCAAATTAAATTAAAACAAACAACAAGTACGAAAGGAATGCACTGCGCTTTCTTCAATACATATAAACTTCTCTATTTACCTCTCTTTCTTCCTCTCTCAGACTCAAAGCATTTCTTATCTTCATAATATTACCAGTAAATGTCTTGAGACACACCGCGTCTTTTGAGGTTAGCTGACTCACATCAGAAATTACTACTAATCTTTGCTCACGTCTTCGCATGCGCACTCGTTTCTTTTTTTTCCAGGCTTCGTCTTCTTACTTTTTTATTTCAACCAAAACAGAACTTTGAAAGTCACGTTGTCACACAGCAGTCCATCCTCGCGCTATATACCAGCACGACGACTAGTTGCGAAACTTTGTAGCCGCCCGCGAGAGAGAGAGAGAGAGAGAGAGAACATTATGAATCCCGGGAATATTTTGGTCTTTACGGAGACCTTCTTCTTCTTCTTTGTGCGTATTGGGATTATGGAGACCTAAATGACAGACGTTTCGTGTTATTAAAAGAAATAGAGATTGGCATTAGAGACTATAGTAGAAAGCGTTGCGGTGAGAAAAGGTATAGCGCTGTTGCAGACGCCAGACAGTGTATTTAATCCGTGCATGCGTATTATACTCGTGTATTAACATAACGTGTATTATACTCGTATTGCGTAACGATTTTTTAGAATTTATGGAAAATTTTTTTTACTTTCAAAGTTATTTAAAAATGTGTAAAAATGCCCCAGTATCCCCTAATTGTATTAAATATTTTTATTTATGTATTTATTGTATTTTTATAAAACATTATAGTTACGTAATTTATTTAAAAATGTTGAAACGAAGATTAAAAATAATTATGAACAATTTATTTCTTGATTGTAATTCCTTTTCATTTTTCGAATATATTCATATAGACAAGCTATTAAATTGTACTTAATAATATTAAATTAATAATGACAAAGCAATACTTAATCGAATGATTTTCCAACATCGAGAAATAAGTATCATCAGCTGTTGCTGTCTGCTGCAGAAGCAATGATGAATTGTCGACATCCACAACACTGCGCTATTACGAAAAGAATTTTCGATCAACCCGGGCTAAAACTTTTCACCACGGATTATTCTCGCGTGAGCCTCGGGTCAACTTCGGGTTAGCCTCGGTCGAGCCTATAGGTGTGAAGCTTGGATAAACCTCGATCCTCAATGTTTGCCGCGGTTTCATAACCTCGGATGGAACCATGGTTCAGACGGGGCTGAAGTTAGCCACGCATGCGCGCGCATAGTTCGAACGGTTCGAGCAGCTGGAACAGTTCAAACCTAAACTTATATACTAGACTGCGCGCTCGTATGGAAAAGTTGAAGACTTAATTGAAGGATAGAGATAGGGTCGGGGTCGTGTTGTCTCTCTCGGTGGACGGCAAGAGAGGGGAGCCCGGGCGAGGAGGAGTGTAATGCCCTCCTACCGATTCGTGAAACCATTGAATAAAAGTGGGAGATAATAATTTAAAATTAAAACTTTTACGAATACTAATACAAAAGCATTAATGGCGTGAGAGAAACTCGATTTAGCGTGCAGGTTTTTTGAATAAGTATACTCGAAATTGAGTTTCGCAAATGGAGTGTTAAAAAATATTGTCCGAACTCACACTCGTTCGAAAATCAACACTTTCGCTCTTGAATCGAAATGTAATGGATGGGCGATTCCTTAAAAAAATAGATTCCTGAGAATACAATTTCAAAAAGAATCAATTCTATAAAATTGATTATTAAGAAAAATAGTCGAAGAATCGCCAAAAATCGACTTATTATATTTATAAAAATGGTTCTGTTTATGTTTTTTGCAAACAAAAGAATGAATTTTCAAAAAATAGTTTAATGTTAGTGCTTGGGCATGTTTTAAACAATATACCCAATTTTTTTTACGTTTTAAAAGCGATAATTCAATTACGATGTTTGACTTGACAATTTGACCAAAATTGTTTACTCAATTCAGAGATGCGCAAAGATTCGTCCACAACTTTACGGCGAAAAAATGTTATTTATATATATGTATGAAATTCAACGATGTTTAAGTCACTGAAAGCGAATACAAGAATTATTATTTTTTTTATTTAATGAAACAAAGAAAATTGTTTTCTACAAAGTTTTTTAAAAAAAAGTTTGAAAATTTTTTTAAGTAAAAAAACCTTTTCTGGTTGATTAATTAAAAGAAATAAAAATAATAAAGATAATTCAAAAAATCCGTTTCCATAGGAAAGATTTTTTTATTCTCTACAAATAACATTTAGTCAGCTTTAAAAATAACATTGGTAACATTACAAAATATTGAAAATAAAGTATTCAAAAATAGAAAATTGCCCATAAAACAAAAGTGAATGTACAGATCCAAAAATAATTTTTTTCCCCTGAATTCAGAAATTATATGTGGTTTAATTAAAAAATATCAACTGTAACATTCAAAATTTTCAAAAACAAATTTTTTTCCGAATTAGGAAATACAAAAGAAATCTACATGCCCACACACATATCCATACAGCAATATCTAAAAAACACTTGATTTCGACTCTTTGGAGACTTGTCAAAACATACTAGAGGAGATTCGGGCAAGATGGACATACCGGGAAAGACGGACATAGGTGGTTTTTTTTTGACGTAGACTATTTGTATAGTAAACTTTGCGATACTTTGTTCGTAAACTTATTACTGTACTAATATAGAATTATATTTTATAAATTATGTATATTTACTGAAATCGCTCTTTAAATGGTCTATAAGCATGTACGATGTAATTTCCAGATCTATGATTGGCTTATACGATATTAGAACCTCAAAATTTAATCAGTTTTTGTTTATTTTTTTCCCTTATTAAAATTATTTTTGAGAGCTGAAACTAAATATTCGATATTGTGTCTAGTTTATTGTCAAATTTTTATTATAAACATATATTGTTATTTGGTACGTTTTTATTAATTTTCCTTTAAGGTGTACTATTACAAATATTCCT
Organism: Theocolax elegans; assembly: GCA_026168455.1. NCBI lineage: Eukaryota > Metazoa > Arthropoda > Insecta > Hymenoptera > Cerocephalidae > Theocolax > Theocolax elegans. The sequence continues at coordinate 3,049 of JANSJX010000291.1, read as the reverse complement.
CTACAAAGTAATAAAACTAAAAATAAAATATTATAAAAATATAAAAAAAATAATTCAATTTTTACCTAGTTTTGAATCTCAATTAATCATAAAGAGCTAAATTGTAAATAATTATTGTTTTTTTATTAATAGTTAACTTTATTATTAACTAACGATTCCAGACAAAAAATAAACGAATCTTTGAAAAATAAAGATTCGTGTATTGAAAAAATCGATTAAATAATCGATTCTTCTAAAAAAGAATCGGATGGAATCGCCTTTCCCTATAATCCTAAAATAAATATATTTTTTCACTAGTTTGAAAAACCATTAGGCGTTTCGTCCTTGATTTCCAGTTTGGACTCCTCAGGAAGGAACTGATAATCTTACCTTAGACGCCTATCGCTAAATAAATGCGACGCTAGCAAATTGTTATGCGGCTATTATGAATGGACTATATTTCTCCTAACAAGTAGAGATATGATTGTCTTTCTAAAAATGTGGAAGAAACCACCATTCGAAGAGCGATACATTTTTCGACTCTACGGCGTAATTTTAATAAAGAAAATGTTATCGTTTGCCAATACATCTAGCTATATAAATTAAAACGCATTATTGCTTTATTCGAACGCAAATCTAATTTTAAATTAAAGAAATACACTTTGTTCGCTACAATTGGTGGAATCTTCCAGAGCCTTGGCCTTTAAACAATTGCGTACAATATTTGCTCTCTAGTGGGACTCATCAGTAAGGAACTAGAGATTTTACTTTAGACATCTAATAATTTTCGATGCCAGCAAAATACGGTTATGAATAATATAAACGGATTACTATTACTCTAGCGAGTAGAAAAGTAATTGCCTCCGGATATCAGTGTAATCGTCAACCGGAGCGGAATAAGACTCTATTCCGTCAAAGAGCAACAAACTGACATTTTTGCCGCCACACGATATGAATTGACTTTACCTTTTGAAATTTTGAAATTTTCTGTTGAAACGGTATTCTGATATGTAAAGGTTAACCTACAGTTTACTACTTTGCTACAATAAATGCAATTAATCTTATTTAATAAAAGTGCTTGGAAATAATCATTGTGATACATTTTCAGCAAACTTCATTACTGAGGTGCCAGTTGCATAAACGTTTTTCAATAAGTACGTACTTTCCAAAGACATTGCATGCCTTCAAAGTTGATTCTCGTCACTAAAACAGTGTAAAAAGAGCAATGAACGTAAAAAAAGAGCCCCACCAGCACCCATTCATGTGAGATGTAGCCAATACATACATTCATCTCTCCAGTTAATTAATAGAAAATATATAATTTAAAGGTAATTATGCATTTACTGTAGTCTAAAACATTATTTGTGAAACATGATTTTTTTCATTAGATATTTTATAATTATCTAATTTCTTGTAGGAAATGGTAATAGTGTTTCCGTCGTTACAATTTTTACAAAATGTTCTCGCATTATTTTCGAATCTTCTGAATATGATATGTTTGCCGGATCTTGGCCTAAGTAAATACTTAATGCAAATGCCGATGCATAAACTCCGCAAACATATGCATCTTTCTGCGAAACATTCATTTGTTTGTAAATTATATCTGATTTTCTTATCGTAGGAAATCGGTGTTTAATATACTCCATTTCTGAAGGTCTTAAATGACCAAATGAAGTTAAACTATCATAAACATAAAGTTTTAAGCCGTCAAAATACACTGTTCGCCAGTGACCTGTGGAAGTGCCTCCTATTATTTGCACAGAAAGATTGTAAACTGGTTCTGTGTAATTAGGCATTTGCATGTAATGTACACTTTGTATCGAAACGGTATCTGATTGATGTTGTAAAATTCTTATGAAATAGTCTAAAGGTTCATCAGTTAATTCTGCAGAAACTGATTGTACGATATCTATTACTTTTTGCAAATCAATAAACGCATGTTATACCTTAAATTCACCATATCTTCGTCTTCTGCCACTTTACATGAAATAATTTCAGGTTCATTATCAGTTTCATTGTTACTGACTAACCTAAGAGTTTCGTTTTCTTGGTTTGTTACATTTACATCACTTTTTTTGTCATTATTCAATGTTACCTTTTTTGTTCTTTTAGAACGTAATATGGTATTGCATTTATTCATTTTTTTTTTCGTTTCTTCCTTAGCAATTATAGTACATTGAGGGTCCCTAATGGGCATAGATCTATTGTAACGGCTGTCAATAATTTCAGGTAACATGCATTCCAAGTAGAAGCGCTGTAATTGTTTTTCCATTTTATTTGACCAAAAGTGTCATCTTTTTGAACAGTTCCCTTATGGAAAATATCTGTAGATTTTTTTAAAGGAAAACCTGCAGCTATTTCTGCAGATATTTCTGCATAATATTCTGCAGGATACGCACAAATACTTGCAAATTTTATCAACAGTGATTTCGCCTGCTAAAATAGTCTGCAGGAAATTATTACATCAAATGTATTAAAATATTGTAAGAATCCTGCAGAAAAATATAGCATTTTCTTGTAGAAAATTTAGAATTTTTTGATAACAAATAAGGTATTAGAAAATTGAGCGCATTATGTTTCTTTTTTTAGAAATATAATGTAAAGTTTTTTAAAAAAATATTTGTTTAATATTAATTATATTTTTGTACAGGTAAAACGTAAAATTACTAAAATGTCATTAAAAAATATAGTATATATTATAATTTGTAGGTCACTAACTAAAAATTATGCTATTGAATTGATAGAAAATTACAAAATTATTTTTTTTTATTATTTAACGTCGCTCTTTTTATGCTCTTTTATGTCCCAAGTACGGTGCTAATCAACAACCGAGGCTATGCCATGTCTTTGTGAAGAAAGCACTTGTTAAAAAATACATTTCCAATCCTCCAAATTACGAGCCCAGCGTGAAATTTAATTATGTAGTATCTCTTGCATATGAAATACGTACATTTGCTAGCAAATTTATAGATATAAAGTCATAATTTTACATCTCCTCAAGTGATCCTAAACAAAATTCTTACGCTGTACTCAACGATAACTATTTTTGTTTTTCAAGACGTAATACTTT
>JANSJX010000290.1:0-38301 GCA_026168455.1 Theocolax elegans | reverse complement strand
AGTTCGACCTAAAGATAACGCTATTAAATACACAGTATCCACTGAACGAGTGTTTATACAAACGTTAAACCGCATATACAATTAATACTTTATAGCCATTATAATATAGCATTGTCTCTTTTACCTCCGTTATGTGAATAATTCATCGGGGCATCATCTACCGGAAAGCATATTACGAAATGAAAAAAAATTTTTCTTCCTGTAGAAGATGTACAGGTCCCTACTGTTACCTCCAGGAAGACGGGGCATCATATACTGGAAGGCATATTACGAATAATAAAATTTTTCTTCCTGTAGATGTCCAGTTCGGTAATGTTACCTCCAGGTCATCGGGGAAATATCTACTGAAAGACCTATTACGTAAAAAGAAAAAAAATTTTCTTCCTGTAGAAGATGTCTAGGTCGATAATGTTACCTACAGGTCATCGGAGAAATATCTACTTAAAGACCTATTACGTAGAAAAAAAAAAAAATTTTCTTCCTGTAGAAGTGTTTAGGTCCCTACTGTTACCTCCAAGTCGACGGGGCATCATCTACTGGAAAGCATATTACGAAATAAAAAAACAAAGTTTTCTTCCTGTGGTAGATATCCAGGTCGATAATGTTACCTCCAGTCATCGAAGAAATATCTACTGACAGACCTATATTGTAAAAAAAAAATTCCTCTTCCTGTAGAATATGTCCAGGTCGATAATGTTTCCTCCAGGTGATCGGGGAAATATCTACTGATAGACCAATTACGTAAAAAAAAAAAAAAATTTTATTCCTGTAGAAGATGTCTAGGTCCCTACTGTTACCTCCAGGTTATCGGGAAATATCTACTGAAAGACCTAGTAACGTGAAAAAAAAAAAAACTTCTTCTTCCTGTAGGAAGATGTCTAGGTCCTTACTGTTACCTCCAAGTCGACGGGGCATCATCTACCGGAAAGCATATTACGAAATAAAAAAAAAAAAGATTCTTCCTGTAGAAGATGTACAGGTCGGTAATTTTACCTCCAGGTCATCGGGGAAATATCTACTGAAAGCCCTATTACGTAAAAAAAAAAAAAATTTTCTTCCTGTAGAAGATGTCCAGGTTGATAATGTTACCTCCAGGTGATCGGGGAATATCTACTGAAAGACCTATTACGTAAAAAAAAAAAAATTTTATTCCTGTAGACGATGTCTAGGTCCCTACTGTTACCTCCAGTCGACGGGGTATCATCTACTGGAAGGCATATTACGAAGTAAAAAAAAAAAAATATTTTTTTCCTGTAGAAGATTTCTAGGTCCCTACTGTTACCTCCAGGTAGACGGGGCATCATTTACTTGAAGGCATATTACGTAAAAAAAAAAAAATTTTTCTTCCTGTAGAAGATGTCCAGATCGGTAATGTTACCTCCAGGTCATCGGGGAAATATCTACTGAAAGACCTATTACGTAAAAAAAAATTTCTTCCTGTAGAAGATGTCTAGGTCTCTACTGTTACCTCCAGTCGACGGGGCATCATCTACTGGAAGGCATATTACGAAATAAAAAAAAAAATTTTCTTCCTGTAGAAGATGTACAGGTCGGAATGTTACCTCCAGGTCATCGGGGAAATATCTACTGAAAGACCTATACGTAAAAAAAAATTTCTTCCTGTAGAAGATGTCTAGGTACCTACTATACCTCCAAGTCGACGGGGCATCATCTACCGGAAAGCATATTACGAAATAAAAAAAAAAAATTTCTTCCTGTAGAAGATGTACAGGTCGGTAACTTTACCTCCAGGTCATCGGGGAAATATCTACTGAAAGACCTATTACATAAAAAAAAAAAAATTTTCTTCCTGTAGAAGATGTCCAGATTGATAATGTTACCTCCAGGTGATCGGAGAAATATCTACTGATAGACCAATTACGTAAAAAAAAAAAAATTTATTCCTGTAGAAGATGTCTAGGTCCCTACTGTTACCTCCAGTCGACGGGGTATCATCTACTGGAAGGCATATTACGAAGTAAAAAAAAAAAATATTTTCTTCCTGTAGAAGATGTCTAGGTACCTACTATAACCTCCAAGTCGACGGGGCATCATCTACCGGAAAGCATATTACGAAATAAAAAAAAAAATTTCTTCCTGTAGAAGATGTACAGGTCGGTAACTTTACCTCCAGGTCATCGGGGAAATATCTACTGAAAGACCTATTACATAAAAAAAAAAAAAATTTTCTTCCTGTAGAAGATGTCCAGATTGATAATGTTACCTCCAGGTGATCGGAGAAATATCTACTGATAGACCAATTACGTAAAAAAAAAAAAATTTATTCCTGTAGAAGATGTCTAGGTCCCTACTGTTACCTCCAGTTCGACGGGGTATCATCTACTGGAAGGCATATTACGAAGTAAAAAAAAAAAATATTTTTTTCCTGTAGAAGATTTCTAGGTCCCTACTGTTACCTCCAGGTAGACGGGGCATCATCGACTTGAAGGCATATTACGTAATAAAAAAAAAATTTTTCTTCCTGTAGAAGATGTACAGGTCGGTAATGTTACCTCCAGGTCATCGGGGAAATATCGACTGAAAGAACTATTACGTAAAAAAAAAAAAAATTTCTGACCCTGTAGAAGAGGTCCAGATCGGTAGTGTTACCTCCAGGTCATCGGGGCATCATCTACTGGAAGGCGTATTACGAAATAAAAAATTTTCTTCCTGTAGAAGATGTACAGGTCGGAAATGTTACTCCAGGTCATCGGGGAAATATCTACTGAAAGACCTATTACGTAAAAAAAAAAATTTCTTCCCTGTAGAAGATGTCTAGGTACCTACTATTACTTCCAAGTCGATGGGGGCATCATCTACTGGAAAGCATATTACGAAATAAAAAATAAAAATTTTCTTCCTGTAGAAGATGTACAGGCTCGGTAATGTTACCTCCAGGTCATCGGGGTAATATCTACTGAAAGAACTATAACGTAAGAAAAAAAAATTTATGCCTGTAGAAGATGTCTAGGTCCCTACTGTTACCTCCAGGTTGACGGGGCATCATCTACTGGAAGGCCTTTTATGAAACCAAAAAAAAAATTTGCTGAGCCTGTAGAAGATGTCCAGATCGGTAATGTTACCTCCAGGTCATCGAAGCATCATCTACTGGAAGGCGTATTACGAAATAAAAAATTTTTTTTCCTGCAGAAGATGTACAAAGGCAGAAATGTTACCTCCAGGTCATCAGGGAAATATCTACTGAAAGACCTATTACGTAAATGAAAAAAAAAGTTTCTTCCTGTAGAAAATGTCTAGGTACCTACTGTTACCTCCAAGTCGACGGGGCATCATCTACTGTAATGCCTTATATGAAACCAAAAAAAAAATTTTCTGAGCCTGTAGATGTCCAGATCGGTAATGTTACCTCCAGGTCATCAGGGCATCATCTACTGGAAGGCATATTACGAAATAAAAAATTTTTTTTTCTGTAGAATATGTACAGGTCGGTAATGTTACCACCAGGTCATCAAGGAAATATCTACTGAAAGACCTATTACGTAAATGAAAAAAAAAGTTTCTTCCTGTAGAAGATGTCTAGGTCTCTACTGTTACCCCCAGGTCGACGGGGCATCATCTACTGGAAGGCATATTACGAAATAAAAAAAAAAAAATTTTCTTCCTGTAGAAGATGTCCAGGTTGATAATGTTACCTTTAGGTCATCAGGGCATCATCTACTGGAAGGCATATTACGAAATAAAAAAATTTTTCTTCCTGTAGATGTCCAGTTCGGTAATGTTACCTCCAGGTCATCGGGGAAATATCTACTGAAAGACCTATTACGTAAAAAAAAAAAATTTCTTCCTGTAGAAGATGTCCAGGTCGATAATGTTACCTACAGGTCATCGGAGAAATATCTACTTGAAGACCTATTACGTAAAAAAAAAAAAAAAATTTTTCTTCCTGTAGAAGATGTTTAGGTCCCTACTGTTACCTCCAAGTCGACGGGGCATCATCTACTGGAAAGCATATTACGAAATTTAAAAAAAAAAATTTTTCTTCCTGTGGTAGATATCCAGGTCGATAATGTTACCTCCAGGTCATCGAAGAAATATCTACTGAAAGACCTATATTGTAAAAAAAAAAATTCCTCTTCCTGTAGAATATGTCCAGGTCGATAATGTTTCCTCCAGGTGATCGGGGAAATATCTACTGAAAGACCTATTACGTAAAAAAAACAAAAATTTTCTTCCTGTAGAAGATGTCTAGGTCCCTACTGTTACCTCCAGGTCATCGGGGAAATATCTACTGAAAGACCTATAACGTAAAAAAAAAAAAATTCTTCTTCCTGTAGAAGATGTCTAGGTCCTTACTGTTACCTCCAAGTCGACGGGGCATCATCTGCCGGAAAGCATATTACGAAATAAAAAAAAAAAAATTTCTTCCTGTAGAAGATGTACAGGTCGGTAATTTCACCTCCAGGTCATCGGGGAAATATCTACTGAAAGACCTATTACGTAAAAAAAAAAAAAAAATTTTCTTCCTGTAGAAGATGTCCAGGTTGATAATGTTACCTCCAGGTGATCGGGGAAATATCTACTGATAGACCAATTACGTAAAAAAAAAAAAATTTTATTCCTGTAGAAGATGTCTAGGTCCCTACTGTTACCTCCAGGTCGACGGGGTATCATCTACTGGAAGGCATATTACGAAGTAAAAAAAAAAATATTTTTTTCCTGTAGAAGATTTCTAGGTCCCTACTGTTACCTCCAGGTAGACGGGGCATCATCTACTTGAAGGCATATTACGTAATAAAAAAAAATTTTTCTTCCTGTAGAAGATGTACAGGTCGGTAATTTTACCTCCAGGTCATCGGGGAAATATCGACTGAAAGAACTATTACGTAAAAAAAAAAAAAATTTTCTGACCCTGTAGAAGATGTCCAGATCGGTAATGTTACCTCCAGGTCATCGGGGCATCATCTACTGGAATGCATATTACGAAATAAAAAAATTTTTCTTCCTGTAGAAGATGTACAGGTCGGAAATGTTACCTCCAGGTCATCGGGGAAATATCTACTGAAAGACCTATTACGTAAAAAAAAAAATTTTCTTCCTGTAGAAGATGTCTAGGTACCTACTATTACTTCCAAGTCGACGGGGCATCATCTACTGGAAAGCATATTACGAAATAAAAAAAAAAAATTTTCTTCCTGTAGAAGATGTACAGGTCGGTAATGTTACCTCCAGGTCATCGGGGTAATATCTACTGAAAGAACTATAACGTAAGAAAAAAAAATTTATGCCTGTAGAAGATGTCTAGGTCCCTACTGTTACCTCCAGGTTGACGGGGCATCATCTACTGGAAGGCCTTATATGAAACCAAAAAAAAAATTTGCTGAGCCTGTAGAAGATGTCCAGATCGGTAATGTTACCGCCAGGTCATCGGGGCATCATCTACTGGAAAGCCTATTACGAAACCAAAAAAAAAATTTTCTTGCTGTAGATGATGTGCAGGTCACTAATTATACCGCTAGGTCATCGAGGCATCATCTACTGGAAGGCGTATTACGAAATAAAAAAATTTTTCTTCCTGTAGATGTCCAGTACGGTAATGTTACCTTCAGGTCATCGGGAAATATCTATTGAAAGACCTATTACGTAAAAAAAAAAAATTGTCTTCCTGCAGAAGATGTCTAGGTACCTACTGTTACCTCCAAGTCGACGGGGCATCATCTGCTGGAAAGCATATTACGAAATAAAAAAAAAATTTTTCTTCCTGTGGTAGATATCAAGGTCGATAATGTTACCTCCAGGTCATCGAAGAAATATCTACTGAAAGACCTATATTGTAAAAAAAAATTCCTCTTCCTGTAGAAGATGTCCAGTTCGGTAATGTTACCTCCAGGTCATCGGGGAAATATCTACTGAAAGACCTATTACGTAAAAAAAAAAAAAATTTCTTCCTGTAGAAGATGTCCAGGTCGATAATGTTACCTACAGGTCATCGGAGAAATATCTACATAAAGACCTATAACGTAAAAAAAAAAAATTCTTCTTCCTGTAGAAGATGTCAAGGTCCTTACTGTTACCTCCAAGTCGACGGGGCATCATCTACCGGAAAGCATATTACGAAATAAAAAAAAAAAAATTTCTTCCTGTAGAAGATGTCCAGGTTGATAATGTTACCTCCAGGTGATCGGGGAAATATCTACTGATAGACTAATTACGTAAAAAAAAAAAAATTTTGTTCCTGTAGAAGATGTCTAGGTCCCTACTGTTACCTCCAGGTCGACGGGGTATCATCTACTGGAAGGCATATTACGAAGTAAAAAAAAAAAATATTTTTTTCCTGTAGAAGATTTCGAGGTCCCCACTGTTACCTCCAGGTAGACGGGGCATCATCTACTTGAAGGCATATTACGTAATAAAAAAAAAAATTTTTCTTCCTGTAGAAGATGTACAGGTCGGTAATGTTACCTCCAGGTCATCGGGGAAATATCGACTGAAAGAACTATTACGTAAAAAAAAAAAAAAATTTTCTGACCCTGTAGAAGATGTCCAGATCGGTAATGTTACCTCCAGGTCATCGGGCCATCATCTACTAGAAGGCGTATTACGAAATAAAAAAATTTTTCTTCCTGAAGAAGATGTACAGGTCGGAAATGTTACCTCCAGGTCATCGGGAAAATATCTACTGAAAGACCTATTACGTAAAAAAAAAAATTTTCTTCCTGTAGAAGATGTCTAGGTACCTACTATTATTTCCAAGTCGACGGCGCATCATCTACTGGAAAGCATATTACGAAATAAAAAAAAAAAAAAATTTCTTCCTGTAGAACATGTACAGGTCGGTAATGTTACCTCCAGGTCATCGGGGTAATATCTACTGAAAGAACTATAACGTAAGAAAAAAAAATTAATGCCTGTAGAAGATGTCTAGGTCCCTACTGTTACCTCCAGGTCGACGGGGCATCATCTACTGGAAGGCCTTATATGAAACCAAAAAAAAAAAATTTTCTGAGCCTGTAGAAGATGTCCAGATCGGTAATGTTACCTCCAGATCATCGGGGAAATATCTGCTGAAAGACCTATAACGTAAAAAAAAAAAAAAATTTTATTCCTGTAGAAGATGTATAGGTCCCTACTGTTACCTCCAGGTCATCGGGGCATCATCTACTGGAAGGCATATTACGAAATAAAAAAATTTTTCTTCCTGTAGAAGATGTACAGGTCGGTAATGTTACCTCCAGGTCATCGGGGAAATATCTACTGAAAGACCTATTACGTAAAAAAAAAAATGTTTCTTCCTGTAGAAGATGTCTAGGTCCCTACTGTTACCTCCAGGTCGACGGGGCATCATCTACTGGAAGGCATATTACGAAATAAAAAAAAAAATTTTCTTCCTGTAGAAGATGTCCAGGTTGATAATATTACCTCCAGGTCATCGGGGAAATATCTACTGAAAAACCTATTACGTAAAAAAAAAAAAAATTTTATTCCTGTAGAAGATGTCTAGGTCCCTACTGTTACCTCCAGGTCGATGGGGCATTATCTACTGGAAGGCCTGATATGAAACAAAAAAAAAATTTTCTGAGCCTGTAGAAGATGTCCAGATCGGTAATGTTACCTCCAGGTCATCGAAGCATCATCTACCGGAAGGCGTATTACGAAATAAAAAAATTTTTTTCCTGCAGAAGATGTACAAAGGCAGAAATGTTACCTCCAGGTCATCAGGGAAATATCTACTGAAAGACCTATTACGTAAATGAAAAAAAAAGTTTCTTCCTGTAGAAAATGTCTAGGTACCTACTGTTACCTCTAAGTCGACGGGGCATCATCTACTGGAATGCCTTATATGAAACCAAAAAAAAAAATTTTCTGAGCCTGTAGATGTCCAGATCGGTAATGTTACCTCCAGGTCATCAGGGCATCATCTACTGGAAGGCATATTACGAAATAAAAAATTTTTTTTTTCTGTAGAATATGTACAGGTCGGTAATGTTACCTCCAGGTCATCAAGGAAATATCTACTGACAGACCTATTACGTAAAAAAAAAAAAAAAATTTTTATTCCTGTAGAAGATGTCCAGGTCGATAATGTTACCTACAGGTCATCGGGGAAATATCTACTGGAAGGCATATTACGAAGTAAAAAAAAAAATATTTTTTTTCTGTAGAAGATTTCTAGGTCCCTACTGTTACCTCTAGGTCGACGGGGCATCATCTACTGGAAGGCCTGATATAAAACCAAAAAAAAATTTTCTGAGCCTGTAGAAGATGTCCAGATCGGTAATGTTACCTCCAGGTCATCGAAGCATCATCTACCGGAAGGCGTATTACGAAATAAAAAAATTTTTTTCCTGCAGAAGATGTACAAAGGCAGAAATGTTACCTCCAGGTCATCAGGGAAATATCTACTGAAAGACCTATTACGTAAATGAAAAAAAAAATTTTCTTCCTGTAGAAGATTTCTAGGTCTCTACTGTTACCTCCAGGTCGACGGGTCATCATCTACTGGAAGGCATATTACGAAATAAAAAAAAAAAATTTTCTTCCTGTAGAAGATGTCCAGGTTGATAATGTTACCTTTAGGTCATCAGGGCATCATCTACTGGAAGGCATATTACGAAATAAAAAAATTTTTCTTCCTGTAGATGTCCAGTTCGGTAAAGTTACCTCCAGGTCATCGGGGAAATATCTACTGACAGACCTATTACGTAAAAAAAAAAAAAAATTTTTATTCCTGTAGAAGATGTCCAGGTCGATAATGTTACCTACAGGTCATCGGGGAAATATCTACTGGAAGGCATATTACGAAGTAAAAAAAAAAATATTTTTTTTCTGTAGAAGATTTCTAGGTCCCTACTGTTACCTCCAGGTCGACGGGGCATCATCTACTGGAAGGCCTGATATAAAACCAAAAAAAAATTTTCTGAGCCTGTAGAAGATGTCCAGATCGGTAATGTTACCTCCAGTTCATGGGGCATCATCTACTGGAAGGCATATTACGAAATAAAAAAATTTTTCTTCCTGTAGAAGATGTACAGGTCCCTACTGTTACCTCCAGGAAGACGGGGCATCATCTACTGGAAGGCATATTACGAAATAAAAAAATTTTTCTTCCTGTAGATGTCCAGTTCGGTAATGTTACCTCCAGGTCATCGGGGAAATATCTACTGAAAGACCTATTACTAAAAAAAAAAAAAAAAATTTTCTTCCTGTAGAAGATGTTTAGGTCCCTACTGTTACCTCCAAGTCGACGGGGCATCATCTACTGGAATGCCTTATATGAAACCAAAAAAAAAAATTTTCTGAGCCTGTAGATGTCCAGATCGGTAATGTTACCTCCAGGTCATCAGGGCATCATCTACTGGAAGGCATATTACGAAATAAAAAATTTTTTTTTTCTGTAGAATATGTACAGGTCGGTAATGTTACCTCCAGGTCATCAAGGAAATATCTACTGAAAGACCTATTACGTAAATGAAAAAAAAAATTTTCTTCCTGTAGAAAATGTCTAGGTACCTACTGTTACCTCCAAGTCGACGGGGCATCATCTACTGGAATGCCTTATATGAAACCAAAAAAAAAATTTTCTGAGCCTGTAGATGTCCAGATCGGTAATGTTACCTCCAGGTCATCAGGGCATCATCTACTGGAAGGCATATTACGAAATAAAAAATTTTTCTTCCTGTAGATGTCCAGTTCGGTAATGTTACCTCCAGGTCATCGGGGAAATATCTACTGAAAGACCTATTACGTAAAAAAAAAAAAAATTTTCTTCCTGTAGAAGATGTCCAGGTCGATAATGTTACCTACAGGTCATCGGAGAAATATCTACTTAAAGACCTATTACGTAAAAAAAAAAAAAAATTTTCTTCCTGTAGAAGATGTTTAGGTCCCTACTGTTACCTCCAAGTCGACGGGGCATCATCTACTGGAATGCCTTATATGAAACCAAAAAAAAAAATTTGCTGAACCTGTAGAAGATGTCCAGATCGGTAATGTTACCTCCAGGTCATCGGGGCATCATCTACTGGAGGGCATATTACGAAATAAAAAAATTTTTTTTCCTGTAGAAGATGTACAGGTCGGAAATGTTACCTCCAGGTCATCGGGGAAATATCTACTGAAAGACATATTACGTAAAAAAAAAAATTTTCTTCCTGTAAAAGATGTACAGGTCGGTAATGTTACCTCCAGGTCATCGGGGTAATATCTACTGAAAGAACTATAACGTAAGAAAAAAAAATTTATGCCTGTAGAAGATGTCTAGCTCCCTACTGTTACCTCCAGGTTGACGGGGCATCATCTACTGGAAGGCCTTATATGAAACAAAAAAAAAAATTTGCTGAGCCTGTAGAAGATGTCCAGATCGGTAATGTTACCGCCAGGTCATCGGGGCATCATCTACTGGAAGGCATATTACGAAATAAAAAATTTTTTTTTTCTGTAGAATATGTACAGGTCGGTAATGTTACCTCCAGGTCATCAAGGAAATATCTACTGAAAGACCTATTACGTAAATGAAAAAAAAAGTTTCTTCCTGTAGAAGATGTCTAGGTCTCTACTGTTACCTCCAGGTCGACGGGGCATCATCTACTGGAAGGCATATTACGAAATAAAAAAAAAAAAATTTTCTTCCTGTAGAAGATGTCCAGGTTGATAATGTTACCTTTAGGTCATCAGGGCATCATCTACTGGACGGCATATTACGAAATAAAAAAATTTTTCTTCCTGTAGATGTCCAGTTCGGTAAAGATACCTCCAGGTCATCGGGGAAATATCTACTGAAAGACCTATTACGTAAAAAAAAGAAAAATTTTTATTCCTGTAGAAGATGTCCAGGTCGATAATGTTACCTACAGGTCATCGGGGAAATATCTACTGGAAGGCATATTACGAAGTAAAAAAAAAAATATTTTTTTCCTGTAGAAGATTTCTAGTTCCCTACTGTTACCTCCAGGTCGACGGGGCATCATCTACTGGAAGGCCTGATATGAAACCAAAAAAAAATTTTCTGAGCCTGTAGAAGATGTCCAGATCGGTAATGTTACCTCCAGTTCATGGGGGCATCATCTACTGGAAGGCATATTACGAAATAAAAAAATTTTTTTCCTGTAGAAGACGTACAAGTCGGAAATGTTACCTTCAGGTCATCGGGGAAATGTCTACTGAAAGACCTATTACGTAAAAAAAAAAAAAAAAATTTTCTTCCTGTAGAAGATGTCTAGGTCCGTACTATAACCTCCAAGTCGACGGGGCATCATCTACTGGAAAGCATATTACGAAATGAAAAAAAATTTTTCTTCCTGTAGAAGATGTACAGGTCCCTACTGTTACCTCCAGGAAGACGGGGCATCATCTACTGGAAGGCATATTACGAAATAAAAAAATTTTTCTTCCTGTATATGTCCAGTTCGGTAATGTTACCTGCATGTCATCGGGGAAATATCTACTGAAAGACCTATTACGTAAAAAAAAAAAAAATTTTTCTTCCTGTAGAAGATGATTAGGTCCCTACTGTTACCTCCAAGTCGACGGGGCATCATCTACTGGAATGCCTTATATGAAACCAAAAAAAAAAATTTTCTGAGCCTGTAGATGTCCAGATCGGTAATGTTACCTCCAGGTCATCAGGGCATCATCTACTGGAAGGCATATTACGAAATAAAAAATTTTTTTTTTCTGTAGAATATGTACAGGTCGGTAATGTTACCTCCAGGTCATCAAGGAAATATCTACTGAAAGACCTATTACGTAAATGAAAAAAAAAATTTTCTTCCTGTAGAAAATGTCTAGGTACCTACTGTTACCTCCAAATCGACGGGGCATCATCTACTGGAATGCCTTATATGAAACCAAAAAAAAAAATTTTCTGAGCCTGTAGATGTCCAGATCGGTAATGTTACCTCCAGGTCATCAGGGCATCATCTACTGGAAGGCATATTACGAAATAAAAAATTTTTCTTCCTGTAGATGTCCAGTTCGGTAATGTTACCTCCAGGTCATCGGGGAAATATCTACTGAAAGACCTATTACGTAAAAAAAAAAAAAATTTTCTTCCTGTAGAAGATGTCCAGGTCGATAATGTTACCTACAGGTCATCGGAGAAATATCTACTTAAAGACCTATTACGTAAAAAAAAAAAAAATTTTTCTACCTGTAGAAGATGTTTAGGTACCTACTGTTACCTCCAAGTCGACGGGGCATCATCTACTGGAATGCCTTATATGAAACCAAAAAAAAAAATTTGCTGACCCTGTAGAAGATGTCCAGATCGGTAATGTTACCTCCAGGTCATCGGGGCATCATCTACTGGAAGGCATATTACGAAATAAAAAAATTTTTCTTCCTGTAGAAGATGTACAGGTCGGAAATGTTACCTCCAGGTTATCGGGGAAATATCTACTGAAAGACCTATTACGTAAAAAAAAAAATTTTCTTCCTGTAGAAGATGTCTAGGTACCTACTATTACTTCCAAGTCGACGGGGCATCATCTACTGGAAAGCATATTACGAAATAAAAAAAAAAAAATTTTCTTCCTGTAGAAGATGTACAGGTCGGTAATGTTACCTCCAGGTCATCGGGGTA
Source organism: Theocolax elegans (assembly GCA_026168455.1). NCBI lineage: Eukaryota > Metazoa > Arthropoda > Insecta > Hymenoptera > Cerocephalidae > Theocolax > Theocolax elegans. Next base: position 25,763 of record JANSJX010000290.1, on the reverse strand, counting down.
ATATCTACTGAAAGAACTATAACGTAAGAAAAAAAAATTTATGCCTGTAGAAGATGTCTAGGTCCCTACTGTTACCTCCAGGTTGACGGGGCATCATCTACTGGAAGGCCTTATATGAAACCAAAAAAAAAATTTGCTGAGCCTGTAGAAGATGTCCAGATCGGTAATGTTACCGCCAGGTCATCGGGGCATCATCTACTGGAAGGCATATTACGAAATAAAAAATTTTTTTTTTCTGTAGAATATGTACAGGTCGGTAATGTTACCTCCAGGTCATCAAGGAAATATCTACTGAAAGACCTATTACGTAAATGAAAAAAAAAGTTTCTTCCTGTAGAAGATGTCTAGGTCTCTACTGTTACCTCCAGGTCGACGGGGCATCATCTACTGGAAGGCATATTACGAAATAAAAAAAAAAAAATTTTCTTCCTGTAGAAGATGTCCAGGTTGATAATGTTACCTTTAGGTCATCAGGGCATCATCTACTGGACGGCATATTACGAAATAAAAAAATTTTTCTTCCTGTAGATGTCCAGTTCGGTAAAGTTACCTCCAGGTCATCGGGGAAATATCTACTGAAAGACCTATTACGTAAAAAAAAAAAAAAAAATTCTCTTCCTGTAGAAGATGTCTAGGTCCGTACTATAACCTCCAAGTCGACGGGGCATCATCTACTGGAAAGCATATTACGAAATGAAAAAAAATTTTTCTTCCTGTAGAAGATGTACAGGTCCCTACTGTTACCTCCAGGAAGACGGGGCATCATCTACTGGAAGGCATATTACGAAATAAAAAAATTTTTCTTCCTGTATATGTCCAGTTCGGTAATGTTACCTCCATGTCATCGGGGAAATATCTACTGAAAGACCTATTACGTAAAAAAAAAAAAAATTTTTCTTCCTGTAGAAGATGATTAGGTCCCTACTGTTACCTCCAAGTCGACGGGGCATCATCTACTGGAAAGCATATTACGAAATAAAAAAAAAAAATTTTTCTTCCTGTGGTAGATATCCAGGTCGATAATGTTACCTCCAGGTCATCGAAGAAATATCTACTGAAAGACCTATATTGTAAAAAAAAAAAATTCCTCTTCCTGTAGAATATGTCCAGGTCGATAATGTTTCCTCCAGGTGATCGGGGAAATATCTACTGATAGACCAATTACGTAAAAAAAAAAAAAAATTTTATTCCTGTAGAAGATGTCTATGTCCCTACTGTTACCTCCAGGTCGACGGGGCATCATCTACTGGAAAGCATATTACGAAATAAAAAAAAAAAATTTTTCTTCCTGTGGTAGATATCCAGGTCGATAATGTTACCTCCATGTCATCGGGGAAATATCTACTGAAAGACCTATTACGTAAAAAAAAAAAAAAAATTTTTCTTCCTGTAGAAGATGTTTAGGTCCCTACTGTTACCTCCAAGTCGACGGGGCATCATCTACTGGAAAGCATATTACGAAAAAAAAAAAAAAATTTTTCTTCCTGTGGTAGATATCCAGGTCGATAATGTTACCTCCAAGTCATCGAAGAAATATCTACTGAAAGACCTTTATTGTCAAAAAAAAAATTCCTCTTCCTGTAGAAGTTAACTAGGTCCCTACTGTTACCTCCAGGTCATCGGGGAAATATCTGCTAAAAGACCTATAACGTAAAAAAAAAAAAAATTCTTCTTCCTGTAGAAGATGTCTAGGTCCTTACTGTTACCTCCAAGTCGACGGGGCATCATCTACCGGAAAGCATATTACGAAATAAAAAAAAAAAATTTTTCTTCCTGTAGAAGGTGTCCAGGTTGATAATATTACCTCCAGGTCATCGGGGAAATATCTACTGAAAAACCTATTACATAAAAAAAAAAAATTTTATTCCTGTAGAAGAAAGTCTAGGTACCTACTGTTACCTCCAAGTCGACGGGGCATCATCTACTGGAATGCCTTATATGAAACCAAAAAAAAAATTTTCTGAGCCTGTAGATGTCCAGGTCGATAATGTTACCTCCAGGTCATCGGGGTAAAATCTACTTAAAGACCTATTACGTAAAAAAAAAAAAAATTTTTCTTCCTGTAGAAGATGTTTAGGTCCCTACTGTTACCTCCAAGTCGACGGGGCATCATCTACTGGAAAGCCTATTACGAAATAAAAAAAAAAAATTTTTCTTCCTGTGGTAGATATCCAGGTCGATAATGTTACCTCCAGGTCATCGAAGAAATATCTACTGAAAGACCTATTACGAAAAAAAAAAAAAATTTTCTTCCTGTAGAAGATGTCCAGGTTGATAATGTGACCTCCAGGTGATCGGGGAAATATCTACGGATAGACCAATTACGTAAAAAAAAAAAATATTTTATTCCTGTAGAAGATGTCTAGGTCCCTACTGTTACCTCCAGGTAGACGGGGCATCATGCACTTGAAGGCATATTACGTAATAAAAAAAAAAATTTTCTTCCTGTAGAAGATGTCTAGGTCCCTACTGTTACCTCCAGGTCATCGGGGAAATATCTACTGAAAGACCTATAACGTAAAAAAAAAATTCTTCTTCCTGTAGAAGATGTCTAGGTACTTACTATTACTTCCAAGTCGACGGGGCATCATCTACTGGAAAGCATATTACGAAATAAAAAAAAAAAAAATTTCTTCCTGTAGAAGATGTACAGGTCGATAATGTTACCTCCAGGTCATCGGAGTAATATCTACTGAAAGAACTATAACGTAAGAAAAAAAAATTTATGCCTGTAGAAGATGTCTAGGTCCCTACTGTTACCTCCAGGTTGACGGGGCATCATCTACTGGAAGGCCTTATATGAAACCAAAAAAAAAATTTGCTGAGCCTGTAGAAGATGTCCAGATCGGTAATGTTACCGCCAGGTCATCGGGGCATCATCTACTGGAAAGCCTATTACGAAACCAAAAAAAAATTTTTCTTGCTGTAGATGATGTGCAGGTCACTAATTATACCGCTAGGTCATCGAGGCATCATCTACTGGAAGGCGTATTACGAAATAAAAAAATTTTTCTTCCTGTAGATGTCCAGTACGCTAATGTTACCTCCAGGTCATCGGGGAAATATCTATTGAAAGACCTATTACGTAAAAAAAAAAAAATTTTCTTCCTGTAGAAGATGTCTAGGTACCTACTGTTACCTCCAAGTCGACGGGGCATCATCTGCTGGAAAGCATATTACAAAATAAAAAAAAAAATTTTTTCTTCCTGTCGTAGATGTCCAGGTCGGAAATGTTACCTTCAGGTCATCGGGGAAATATCTACTGAAAGACCTATTACGTAAAAAAAAAAAAAAAATTTTCTTCCTGTAGAATATGTCTAGGTCCGTACTATAACCTCCAAGTCGACGGGGCATCATCTACTGGAAAGCATATTACGAAATAAAAAAAAAAATTTTTCTTCCTGAGGTAGATGTCCAGGTCGATAATGTTACCTCCAGGTCATCGAAGAAATATCTACTGAAAGACCTATATTGTATAAAAAAAAAATTCCTCTTCCTGTAGAATATGTCCAGGTCGATAATGTTTCCTCCAGGTGATCGGGGAAATATCTACTGATAGACCAATTACGTAAAAAAAAAAAAATTTGAAACCAAAAAAAAATTTTCTGAGCCTGTAGAAGATGTCCAGATCGGTAATGTTACCTCCAGTTCATGGGGGCATCATCTACCGGAAAGCATATTACGAAATGAAAAAAAATTTTTCTTCCTGTAGAAGATGTACAGGTCCCTACTGTTACCTCCAGGAAGACGGGGCATCATATACTGGAAGGCATATTACGAAATATTAAAATTTTTCTTCCTGTAGATGTCCAGTTCGGTAATGTTACCTCCAGGTCATCGGGGAAATATCTACTGAAAGACCTATTACGTAAAAAGAAAAAAAATTTTCTTCCTGTAGAAGATGTCTAGGTCGATAATGTTACCTACAGGTCATCGGAGAAATATCTACTTAAAGACCTATTACGTAAAAAAAAAAAAAATTTTCTTCCTGTAGAAGATGTTTAGGTCCCTACTGTTACCTCCAAGTCGACGGGGCATCATCTACCGGAAAGCATATTACGAAATAAAAAAACAAAGTTTTCTTCCTGTGGTAGATATCCAGGTCGATAATGTTACCTCCAGGTCATCGAAGAAATATCTACTGACAGACCTATATTGTAAAAAAAAAATTCCTCTTCCTGTAGAATATGTCCAGGTCGATAATGTTTCCTCCAGGTGATCGGGGAAATATCTACTGATAGACCAATTACGTAAAAAAAAAAAAAATTTTATTCCTGTAGAAGATGTCTAGGTCCCTACTGTTACATCCAGGTTATCGGGGAAATATCTACTGAAAGACCTATAACGTAAAAAAAAAAAATTCTTCTTCCTGTAGAAGATGTCTAGGTCCTTACTGTTACCTCCAAGTCGACGGGGCATCATCTACCGGAAAGCAAATTACGAAATAAAAAAAAAAAATTTCTTCCTGTAGAAGATGTACAGGTCGGTAATTTTACCTCCAGGTCATCGGGGAAATATCTACTGAAAGCCCTATTACGTAAAAAAAAAAAAAATTTTCTTCCTGTAGAAGATGTCCAGGTTGATAATGTTACCTCCAGGTGATCGGGGAAATATCTACTGATAGACCAATTACGTAAAAAAATAAAAAATTTTATTCCTGTAGACGATGTCTAGGTCCCTACTGTTACCTCCAGGTCGACGGGGTATCATCTACTGGAAGGCATATTACGAAGTAAAAAAAAAAAATATTTTTTTCCTGTAGAAGATTTCTAGGTCCCTACTGTTACCTCCAGGTAGACGGGGCATTATTTACTTGAAGGCATATTACGTAATAAAAAAAAAAATTTTTCTTCCTGTAGAAGATTTCCAGATCGGTAATGTTACCTCCAGGTCATCAAGGAAATATCTACTGAAAGACCTATTACGTAAATGAAAAAAAAAGTTTCTTCCTGTAGAAGATGTCTAGGTCTCTACTGTTACCTCCAGGTCGACGGGGCATCATCTACTGGAAGGCATATTACGAAATAAAAAAAAAAAATTTTCTTCCTGTAGAAGATGTCCAGGTTGATAATGTTACCTTTAGGTCATCAGGGCATCATCTACTGGAAGGCATATTACGAAATAAAAAAATTTTTCTTCCTGTAGATGTCCAGTTCGGTAAAGTTACCTCCAGGTCATCGGGGAAATATCTACTGAAAGACCTATTACGTAAAACAAAAAAAAAATTTTTATTCCTGTAGAAGATGTACAGGTCGGTAATTTTACCTCCAGGTCATCGGGAAAATATCTACTGAAAGACCTATTACGAAAAAAAAAAAAAATTTTCTTCCTGTAGAAGATGTCCAGGTTGATAATGTGACCTCCAGGTGATCGGGGAAATATCTACGGATAGACCAATTACGTAAAAAAAAAAAATATTTTATTCCTGTAGAAGATGTCTAGGTCCCTACTGTTACCTCCAGGTAGACGGGGCATCATGCACTTGAAGGCATATTACGTAATAAAAAAAAAAATTTTTCTTCCTGTAGAAGATGTCTAGGTCCCTACTGTTACCTCCAGGTCATCGGGGAAATATCTACTGAAAGACCTATAACGTAAAAAAAAAAAATTCTTCTTCCTGTAGAAGATGTCTAGGTACTTACTATTACTTCCAAGTCGACGGGGCATCATCTACTGGAAAGCATATTACGAAATAAAAAAAAAAAAAATTTCTTCCTGTAGAAGATGTACAGGTCGATAATGTTACCTCCAGGTCATCGGAGTAATATCTACTGAAAGAACTATAACGTAAGAAAAAAAAATTTATGCCTGTAGAAGATGTCTAGGTCCCTACTGTTACCTCCAGGTTGACGGGGCATCATCTACTGGAAGGCCTTATATGAAACCAAAAAAAAAATTTGCTGAGCCTGTAGAAGATGTCCAGATCGGTAATGTTACCGCCAGGTCATCGGGGCATCATCTACTGGAAAGCCTATTACGAAACCAAAAAAAAATTTTTCTTGCTGTAGATGATGTGCAGGTCACTAATTATACCGCTAGGTTATCGAGGCATCATCTACTGGAAGGCGTATTACGAAATAAAAAAATTTTTCTTCCTGTAGATGTCCAGTACGCTAATGTTACCTCCAGGTCATCGGGGAAATATCTATTGAAAGACCTATTACGTAAAAAAAAAAAAAATTTTCTTCCTGTAGAAGATGTCTAGGTACCTACTGTTACCTCCAAGTCGACGGGGCATCATCTGCTGGAAAGCATATTACAAAATAAAAAAAAAAATTTTTTCTTCCTGTCGTAGATGTCCAGGTCGGAAATGTTACCTTCAGGTCATCGGGGAAATATCTACTGAAAGACCTATTACGTAAAAAAAAAAAAAAAAAATTTTCTTCCTGTAGAATATGTCTAGGTCCGTACTATAACCTCCAAGTCGACGGGGCATCATCTACTGGAAAGCATATTACGAAATAAAAAAAAAATTTTTCTTCCTGAGGTAGATGTCCAGGTCGATAATGTTACCTCCAGGTCATCGAAGAAATATCTACTGAAAGACCTATATTGTATAAAAAAAAAATTCCTCTTCCTGTAGAATATGTCCAGGTCGATAATGTTTCCTCCAGGTGATCGGGGAAATATCTACTGATAGACCAATTACGTAAAAAAAAAAAAAATTTGAAACCAAAAAAAAATTTTCTGAGCCTGTAGAAGATGTCCAGATCGGTAATGTTACCTCCAGTTCATGGGGGCATCATCTACCGGAAAGCATATTACGAAATGAAAAAAAATTTTTCTTCCTGTAGAAGATGTACAGGTCCCTACTGTTACCTCCAGGAAGACGGGGCATCATATACTGGAAGGCATATTACGAAATAATAAAATTTTTCTTCCTGTAGATGTCCAGTTCGGTAATGTTACCTCCAGGTCATCGGGGAAATATCTACTGAAAGACCTATTACGTAAAAAGAAAAAAAATTTTCTTCCTGTAGAAGATGTCTAGGTCGATAATGTTACCTACAGGTCATCGGAGAAATATCTACTTAAAGACCTATTACGTAAAAAAAAAAAAAAATTTTCTTCCTGTAGAAGATGTTTAGGTCCCTACTGTTACCTCCAAGTCGACGGGGCATCATCTACTGGAAAGCATATTACGAAATAAAAAAACAAAGTTTTCTTCCTGTGGTAGATATCCAGGTCGATAATGTTACCTCCAGGTCATCGAAGAAATATCTACTGACAGACCTATATTGTAAAAAAAAAATTCCTCTTCCTGTAGAATATGTCCAGGTCGATAATGTTTCCTCCAGGTGATCGGGGAAATATCTACTGATAGACCAATTACGTAAAAAAAAAAAAAAATTTATTCCTGTAGAAGATGTCTAGGTCCCTACTGTTACCTCCAGGTTATCGGGGAAATATCTACTGAAAGACCTATAACGTAAAAAAAAAAAATTCTTCTTCCTGTAGAAGATGTCTAGGTCCTTACTGTTACCTCCAAGTCGACGGGGCATCATCTACCGGAAAGCATATTACGAAATAAAAAAAAAAAAATTTCTTCCTGTAGAAGATGTACAGGTCGGTAATTTTACCTCCAGGTCATCGGGGAAATATCTACTGAAAGCCCTATTACGTAAAAAAAAAAAAAATTTTCTTCCTGTAGAAGATGTCCAGGTTGATAATGTTACCTCCAGGTGATCGGGGAAATATCTACTGATAGACCAATTACGTAAAAAAATAAAAAATTTTATTCCTGTAGACGATGTCTAGGTCCCTAGTGTTACCTCCAGGTCGACGGGGTATCATCTACTGGAAGGCATATTACGAAGTAAAAAAAAAAAATATTTTTTTCCTGTAGAAGATTTCTAGGTCCCTACTGTTACCTCCAGGTAGACGGGGCATCATTTACTTGAAGGCATATTACGTAATAAAAAAAAAAATTTTTCTTCCTGTAGAAGATGTCCAGATCGGTAATGTTACCTCCAGGTCATCAAGGAAATATCTACTGAAAGACCTATTACGTAAATGAAAAAAAAAGTTTCTTCCTGTAGAAGATGTCTAGGTCTCTACTGTTACCTCCAGGTCGACGGGGCATCATCTACTGGAAGGCATATTACGAAATAAAAAAAAAAATTTTCTTCCTGTAGAAGATGTCCAGGTTGATAATGTTACCTTTAGGTCATCAGGGCATCATCTACTGGAAGGCATATTACGAAATAAAAAAATTTTTCTTCCTGTAGATGTCCAGTTCGGTAAAGTTACCTCCAGGTCATCGGGGAAATATCTACTGAAAGACCTATTACGTAAAACAAAAAAAAAATTTTTATTCCTGTAGAAGATGTCCAGGTCGATAATGTTACCTACAGGTCATCGGGGAAATATCTACTGGAAGGCATATTACGAAGTAAAAAAAAAATATTTTTTTCCTGTAGAAGATTTCTAGGTCCCTACTGTTACCTCCAGGTCGACGGGGCATCATCTACTGGAAGGCCTGATATGAAACCAAAAAAAAATTTTCTGAGCCTGTAGAAGATGTCCAGATCGGTAATGTTACCTCCAGTTCATGGGGGCATCATCTACTGGAAGGCATATTACGAAATAAAAAAATTTTTTCTTCCTGTAGAAGATGTACAGGACCCTACTGTTACCTCCAGGAAGACGGGGCATCATCTACTGGAAAGCATATTACGAAATAAAAAAAAAAAATTTTTCTTCCTGTGGTAGATATCCAGGTCGATAATGTTACCTCCAGGTCATCGAAGAAATATCTACTGAAAGACCTATATTGTAAAAAAAAAATTCCTCTTCCTGTAGAATATGTCCAGGTCGATAATGTTTCCTCCAGGTGATCGGGGAAATATCTACTGATAAACCAATTACGTAAAAAAAAAAAAAAATTTTATTCCTGTAGAAGATGTCTAGGTCCCTACTGTTACCTCCAGGTCATCGGGGAAATATCTACTGAAAGACCTATAACGTAAAAAAAAAAAATTCTTCTTCCTGTAGAAGATGTCTAGGTCCTTACTGTTACCTCCAAGTCGACGGGGCATCATCTACCGGAAAGCATATTACGAAATAAAAAAAAAAATTTCTTCCTGTAGAAGATGTACAGGTCGGTAATTTTACCTCCAGGTCATCGGGGAAATATCTACTGAAAGACCTATTACGTAAAAAAAAAAAAAAATTTCTTCGTGTAGAAGATGTCCAGGTTGATAATGTTACCTCCAGGTGATCGGGGAAATATCTACTGAGAGACCAATCACGTAAAAAAAAAAAAAATTTAGTCCTGTAGAAGATGTCTAGGTCCCTACTGTTACCTCCAGGTCGACGGGGTATCATCTACTGGAAGGCATATTACGAAGTAAAAAAAAAAAATATTTTTTTCCTGTAGAAGATTTCTAGGTCCCTACTGTTACCTCCAGGTAGACGGGGCATCATCTACTTGAAGGCATATTACGTAATAAAAAAAAAAATTTTTCTTCCTGTAGAAGATGTACAGGTCGGTAATGTTACCTCCAGGTCATCGGGGAAATATCGACTGAAAGAACTATTACGTAAAAAAAAAAAAAATTTCTGACCCTGTAGAAGATGTCCAGAACGGTAGTGTTACCTCCAGGTCATCGGGGCATCATCTACTGGAAGGCGTATTACGAAATAAAAAAATTTTTCTTCCTGTAGAAGATGTACAGGTCGGAAATGTTACCTCCAGGTCATCGGGGAAATATCTACTGAAAGACCTATTACGTAAAAAAAAAAATTTTCTTCCTGTAGAAGATGTCTAGGTACCTACTATTACTTCCAAGTCGACGGGGCATCATATACTGGAAAGCATATTACGAAATAAAAAAAAAAAAATTTTCTTCCTGAAGAAGATGTACAGGTCGGTAATGTTACCTCCAGGTCATCGGGGTAATATCTACTGAAAGAACTATAACGTAAGAAAAAAAAATTTATGCCTGTAGAAGATGTCTAGGTCCCTACTGTTACCTCCAGGTCGACGGGGCATCATCTACTGGAAGGCCTTATATGTAACCAAAAAAAAAAAATTTTCTGTGCTTGTAGAAGATGTCCAGATCGGTAATGTTACCTCCAGGTCATCGGGGAAATATCTGCTGAAAGACCTATAACGTAAAAAAAAAAAAAAATTTTATTCCTGTAGAAGATGTATAGGTCCCTACTGTTACCTCCAGGTCGACGGGGCATCATCTACTGGAAGGCATATTACGAAATAAAAAAATTTTTCTTCCTGTAGAAGATGTACAGGTCGGTAATGTTACCTTCAGGTCATCGGGGAAATATAGACTGAAAGAACTATTACGAAATAAAAAAAAAAAATTTTTCTTCCTGTCGTAGATGTCCAGGTCGATAATGTTACCTCCAGGTCATCGGGGAAAAATCTACTGAAAGACCTATAACGTAAAAAAAAAAAAATTTATTCCTGTATAAGATGTCTAGGTCCCTACTGTTACCTCCAGGTCGACGGGGCATCATCTACTGGAAGGCCTTATATGAAACCAAAAAAGAAAAAATATTCTGAGCCTGTAGAAGATGTCCAGATCGGTAATGTTACCTCCAGGTCATCGGGGAAATATCTACTGAAAGACCTATTACGTAAAAAAAAAAAATTTTTCTTCCTGTAGAAGATGTCTAGGTCCCTACTGTTACCTGCAGCTCGACGGGGCATCATCTACTGGAAGGCATATTACGAAATAAAAAAAAAAATTTTTCTTCCTGTAGAAGATGTCCAGGTTGATAATATTACCTCCAGGTCATCGGGGAAATATCTACTGAAAAACCTATTACGTAAAAAAAAAAAAAAATTTTATTCCTGTAGAAGATGTCTAGGTCCCTACTGTTACCTCCAGGTCGACGGGGCATCATCTACTGGAAGGCCTGATATGAAACCAAAAAAAAAATTTTCTCAGCATGTAGAAGATGTCCAGATCGGTAATGTTACCTCCAGGTCATCGAAGCATCATCTACTGGAAGGCGTATTACGAAATAAAAAAATTTTTTTTCCTGCAGAAGATGTACAAAGGCAGAAATGTTGCCTCCAGGTCATCAGGGAAATATCTACTGTTACCTCCAAGTCGACGGGGCATCATCTACTGGAATGCCTTATACGAAACCAAAAAAAAAATTTTCTGAGCCTGTAGATGTCCAGATCGGTAATGTTACCTCCAGGTCATCAGGGCATCATCTACTGGAAGGCATATTACGAAATAAAAAAATTTTATTTCCTGTAGAAGACGTACAAGTCGGAAATGTTACCTTCAGGTCATCGGGGAAATATCTACTGAAAGACCTATTACGTAAAAAAAAAAAAATATTTTTTTCCTGTAGAAGATGTCTAGGTCTCTACTGTTACCTCCAGGTCGACGGGGCATCATCTACTGGAAGACCTGATATGAAACCAAAAAAAAATTTTCTGAGCCTGTAGAAGATGTCCAGATCGGTAATGTTACCTCCAGTTCATGGGGGCATCATCTACTGGAAGGCATATTACGAAATAAAAAAATTTTTTTTCTGTAGAAGACGTACAAGTCGGAAATGTTACCTTCAGGTCATCTGGGAAATATCTACTGAAAGACCTATTACGTAAATGAAAAAAAAAGTTTCTTCCTGTAGAAAATGTCTAGGTACCTACTGTTACCTCCAAGTCGACGGGGCATCATCTACTGGAATGCCTTATATGAAACCAAAAAAAAAATTTTCTGAGCCTGTAGATGTCCAGATCGGTAATGTTACCTCCAGGTCATCAGGGCATCATCTACTGGAAGGCATATTACGAAATAAAAAATTTTTTTTTCTGTAGAATATGTACAGGTCGGTAATGTTACCTCCAGGTCATCAAGGAAATATCTACTGAAAGACCTATTACGTAAATGAAAAAAAAAGTTTCTTCCTGTAGAAGATGTCTAGGTCTCTACTGTTACCTCCAGGTCGACGGGGCATCATCTACTGGAAGGCATATTACGAAATAAAAAAAAAAAATTTTCTTCCTGTAGAAGATGTCCAGGTTGATAATGTTACCTTTAGGTCATCAGGGCATCATCTACTGGAAGGCATATTACGAAATAAAAAAATCTTTCTTCCTGTAGATGTCCAGTTCGGTAAAGTTACCTCCAGGTCATCGGGGAAATATCTACTGAAAGACCTATTACGTTTAAAAAAAAAAAAATTTTTATTCCTGTAGAAGATGTCCAGGTCGATAATGTTACCTACAGGTCATCGGGGTAATATCTACTGGAAGGCATATTACGAAGTAAAAAAAAAAATATTTTTTTCCTGTAGAAGATTTCTAGGTCCCTACTGTTACCTCCAGGTCGACGGGGCATCATCTACTGGAAGGCCTGATATGAAACCAAAAAAAAATTTTCTGAGCCTGTAGAAGATGTTTAGGTCCCTACTGTTACCTCCAAGTCGACGGGGCATCATCTACTGGAAAGCATATTACGAAATAAAAAAAAAAAATTTTTCTTCCTGTGGTAGATATCCAGGTCGATAATGTTACCTCCAGGTCATCGAAGAAATATCTACTGAAAGACCTATATTGTAAAAAAAAAAAATTCCTCTTCCTGTAGAATATGTCCAGGTCGATAATGTTTCCTCCAGTTGATCGGGCAAATATCTGCTGATAGACCAATTACGTAAAAAAAAAAAAAAATTTTAACCTGTAGAAGATGTCTAGGTCCCTACTGTTACCTCCAGGTCATCGGGGAAATATCTACTGAAAGACCTATAACGTAAAAAAAAACAATTCTTCTTCCTGTAGAAGATGTCTAGGTCCTTACTGTTACCTCCAAGTCGACGGGGCATCATCTACCGGAAAGCATATTACGAAATAAAAAAAAAAAATTTCTTCCTGTAGAAGATGTACAGGTCGGTAATTTTACCTCCAGGTCATCGGGGAAATATCTACTGAAAGACCTATTACGTAAAAAAAAAAAAAAATTTTCTTCCTGTAGAAGATGTCTAGGTCCGTACTATAACCTCCAAGTCGACGGGGCATCATCTACTGGAAAGCATATTACGAAATGAAAAAAAATTTTTCTTCCTGTAGAAGATGTACAGGACCCTACTGTTACCTCCAGGTCGACGGGGCATCATCTACTGGAAGGCATATTACGAAATAAAAAAAAAAAAATTTTCTTCCTGTAGAAGATGTCCAGGTTGATAATGTTACCTTTAGGTCATCAGGGCATCATCTACTGGAAGGCATATTACGAAATAAAAAAATGTTTCTTCCTGTAGATGTCCAGTTCGGTAAAGTTACCTCCAGGTCATCGGGGAAATATCTACTGAAAGACCTATTACGTAAAACAAAAAAAAATTTTTATTCCTGTAGAAGATGTCCAGGTCGATAATGTTACCTACAGGTCATCGGGGAAATATCTACTGGAAGGCATATTACGAAGTAAAAAAAAAAATATTTTTTTCCTGTAGAAGATTTCTAGGTCCCTACTGTTACCTCCAGGTCGACGGGGCATCATCTACTGGAAGGCCTGATATGAAACCAAAAAAAAATTTTCTGAGCCTGTAGAAGATGTCCAGATCGGTAATGTTACCTCCAGTTCATGGGGGCACCATCTACTGGAAGGCATATTACGAAATAAAAAAATTTTTTTTCTGTAGAAGACGTACAAGTCGGAAATGTTACCTTCAGGTCATCGGGGAAATATCTACTGAAAGACCTGTTACGTAAATGAAAAAAAAAGTTTCTTCTTGTAGAAAATGTCTAGGTACCTACTGTTACCTCCAAGTCGACGGGGCATCATCTACTGGAATGCCTTATATGAAACCAAAAAAAAAATTTTCTGAGCCTGTAGATGTCCAGATCGGTAATGTTACCTCCAGGTCATCAGGGCATCATCTACTGGAAGGCATATTACGAAATAAAAAATTTTTTTTTCTGTAGAATATGTACAGGTCGGTAATGTTACCTCCAGGTCATCAAGGAAATATCTACTGAAAGACCTATTACGTAAATGAAAAAAAAAGTTTCTTCCTGTAGAAGATGTCTAGGTCTCTACTGTTACCTCCAGGTCGACGGGGCATCATCTACTGGAAGGCATATTACGAAATAAAAAAAAAAAAATTTTCTTCCTGTAGAAGATGTCCAGGTTGATAATGTTACCTTTAGGTCATCAGGGCATCATCTACTGGAAGGCATATTACGAAATAAAAAAATCTTTCTTCCTGTAGATGTCCAGTTCGGTAAAGTTACCTCCAGGTCATCGGGGAAATATCTACTGAAAGACCTATTACGTTTAAAAAAAAAAAAATTTTTATTCCTGTAGAAGATGTCCAGGTCGATAATGTTACCTACAGGTCATCGGGGTAATATCTACTGGAAGGCATATTACGAAGTAAAAAAAAAAATATTTTTTTCCTGTAGAAGATTTCTAGGTCCCTACTGTTACCTCCAGGTCGACGGGGCATCATCTACTGGAAGGCCTGATATGAAACCAAAAAAAAATTTTCTGAGCCTGTAGAAGATGTTTAGGTCCCTACTGTTACCTCCAAGTCGACGGGGCATCATCTACTGGAAAGCATATTACGAAATAAAAAAAAAAAATTTTTCTTCCTGTGGTAGATATCCAGGTCGATAATGTTACCTCCAGGTCATCGAAGAAATATCTACTGAAAGACCTATATTGTAAAAAAAAAAAAATTCCTCTTCCTGTAGAATATGTCCAGGTCGATAATGTTTCCTCCAGTTGATCGGGCAAATATCTGCTGATAGACCAATTACGTAAAAAAAAAAAAAAAATTTTAACCTGTAGAAGATGTCTAGGTCCCTACTGTTACCTCCAGGTCATCGGGGAAATATCTACTGAAAGACCTATAACGTAAAAAAAAACAATTCTTCTTCCTGTAGAAGATGTCTAGGTCCTTACTGTTACCTCCAAGTCGACGGGGCATCATCTACCGGAAAGCATATTACGAAATAAAAAAAAAAATTGCTTCCTGTAGAAGATGTACAGATCGGTAATTTTACCTCCAGGTCATCGGGGAAATATCTACTGAAAGACCTATTACGTAAAAAAAAAAAAAAATTTTCTTCCTGTAGAAGATGTCTAGGTCCGTACTATAACCTCCAAGTCGACGGGGCATCATCTACTGGAAAGCATATTACGAAATGAAAAAAAATTTTTCTTCCTGCAGAAGATGTACAGGACCCTACTGTTACCTCCAGGAAGACGGGGCATCATCTACTGGAAGGCATATTACGAAATAAAAAAATTTTTCTTCCTGTAGATGTCCAGTTCGGTAATGTTACCTCCAGGTCATCGGGGAAATATCTACTGAAAGACCTATTACGTAAAAAAAAAAAAAATTTTCTTCCTGTAGAAGATGTCCAGGTCGATAATGTTACCTACAGGTCATCGGAGAAATATCTACTCAAAGACCTATATTGTAAAAAAAAAAATTCCTCTTCCTGTAGAATATGTCCAGGTCGATAATGTTTCCTCCAGGTGATCGGGGAAATATCTACTGATAGACCAATTACGTAAAAAAAAAAAAAAATTTTATTCCTGTAGAAGATGTCTAGGTCCCTACTGTTACCTCCAGGTCATCGGGGAAATATCTACTGAAAGACCTATAACGTAAAAAAAAAAAATTCTTCTTCCTGTAGAAGATGTCTAGGTCCTTACTGTTACCTCCAAGTCGACGGGGCATCATCTACCGGAAAGCATACTACGAAATAAAAAAAAAAATTTCTTCCTGTAGAAGATGTACAGGTCGGTAATTTTACCTCCATGTCATCGGGGAAATATCTACTGAAAGACCTATTACGTAAAAAAAAAAAAAATTTTCTTCCTGTAGAAGATGTCCAGGTTGATAATGTTACCTCCAGGTGATCGGGGAAATATCTACTGATAGACCAATTACGTAAAAAAAAAAAAAAATTTAGTCCTGTAGAAGATGTCTAGGTCCCTACTGTTACCTCCAGGTCGACGGGGTATCATCTACTGGAAGGCATATTACGAAGTAAAAAAAAAAATATTTTTTTCCTGTAGAAGATTTCTAGGTCCCTACTGTTACCTCCAGGTCGACGGGGCATCATCTACTGGAAGGCCTTATATGAAACCAAAAAAAAAAATATTCTGAGCTTGTAGAAGATGTCCAGATCGGTAATGTTACCTCCAGGTCATCGGGGAAATATCTGCTGAAAGACCTATAACGTAAAAAAAAAAAAAATTTTATTCCTGTAGAAGATGTATAGGTCCCTACTGTTACCTCCAGGTCGACGGGGCATCATCTACTGGAAGGCATATTACGAAATAAAAAAATTTTTCTTCCTGTAGATGTCCAGTGCGGTAATGTTACCTCCAGGTCATCGGGGAAAAATCTACTGAAAGACCTATAACGTAAAAAAAAAAAAAATTATTCCTGTATAAGATGTCTAGGTCCCTACTGTTACCTCCAGGTCGACGGGGCATCATCTACTGGAAGGCCTTATATGAAACCAAAAAAAAAAAATATTCTGAGCCTGTAGAAGATGTCCAGATCGGTAATGTTACCTCCAGGTCATCGGGGAAATATCTACTGAAAGACCTATTACGTAAAAAAAAAAAATATTTCTTCCTGTAGAAGATGTCTAGGTCCCTACTGTTACCTCCAGCTCGACGGGGCATCATCTACTGGAAGGCATATTACGAAATAAAAAAAAAAAATTTTTCTTCCTGTAGAAGATGTCCAGGTTGATAATATTACCTCCAGGTCATCGGGGAAATATCTACTGAAAAACCTATTACGTAAAAAAAAAAAAATTTTATTCCTGTAGAAGATGTCTAGGTCCCTACTGTTACCTCCAGGTCGACGGGGCATCATCTACTGGAAGGCCTGATATGAAACCAAAAAAAAAATTTTCTCAGCATGTAGAAGATGTCCAGATCGGTAATGTTACCTCCAGGTCATCGAAGCATCATCTACTGGAAGGCGTATAACGAAATAAAAAAATTTTTTTTCCTGCAGAAGATGTACAAAGGCAGAAATGTTACCTCCAGGTCATCAGGGAAATATCTACTGTTACCTCCAAGTCGACGGGGCATCATCTACTGGAATGCCTTATATGAAACCAAAAAAAAAATTTTCTGAGCCTGTAGATGTCCAGATCGGTAATGTTACCTCCAGGTCATCAGGGCATCATCTACTGGAAGGCATATTATGAAATAAAAAATTTTTTTTTTCTGTAGAATATGTACAGGTCGGTAATGTTACCTCCAGGTCATCAAGGAAATATCTACTGAAAGACCTATTACGTAAATGAAAAAAAAAGTTTCTTCCTGTAGAAGATGTCTAGGTCTCTACTGTTACCTCCAGGTCGACGGGGCATCATCTACTGGAAGGCATATTACGAAATAAAAAAAAAAAATTTTCTTCCTGTAGAAGATGTCCAGGTTGATAATGTTACCTTTAGGTCATCAGGGCATCATCTACTGGAAGGCATATTACGAAATAAAAAAATTTTTCTTCCTGTAGATGTCCAGTTCGGTAAAGTTACCTCCAGGTCATCGGGGAAATATCTACTGAAAGACCTATTACGTAAAACAAAAAAAAAATTTTTATTCCTGTAGAAGATGTACAGGTCGGTAATTTTACCTCCAGGTCATCGGGAAAATATCTACTGAAAGACCTATTACGAAAAAAAAAAAAAATTTTCTTCCTGTAGAAGATGTCCAGGTTGATAATGTGACCTCCAGGTGATCGGGGAAATATCTACGGATAGACCAATTACGTAAAAAAAAAAATATTTTATTCCTGTAGAAGATGTCTAGGTCCCTACTGTTACCTCCAGGTAGACGGGGCATCATGCACTTGAAGGCATATTACGTAATAAAAAAAAAAATTTTTCTTCCTGTAGAAGATGTCTAGGTCCCTACTGTTACCTCCAGGTCATCGGGGAAATATCTACTGAAAGACCTATAACGTAAAAAAAAAAAAATTCTTCTTCCTGTAGAAGATGTGTAGGTACTTACTATTACTTCCAAGTCGATGGGGCATCATCTACTGGAAAGCATATTACGAAATAAAAAAAAAAAAAATTTCTTCCTGTAGAAGATGTACAGGTCGATAATGTTACCTCCAGGTCATCGGAGTAATATCTACTGAAAGAACTATAACGTAAGAAAAAAAAATTTATGCCTGTAGAAGATGTCTAGGTCCCTACTGTTACCTCCAGGTCGACGGGGCATCATCTACTGGAAGGCATATTACGAAATAAAAAAATTTTTCTTCCTGTAGAAGATGTACAGGTCGGTAATGTTACCTCCAGGTCATCGGGGAAATATCGACTGAAAGAACTATTACGAAATAAAAAAAAAAATCTTTCTTCCTGTCGTAGATGTCCAGGTCGATAATGTTACCTCCAGGTCATCAGGGAAAAATCTACTGAAAGACCTATAACGTAAAAAAAAAAAATTTATTCCTGTATAAGATGTCTAGGTCCCTACTGTTACCTCCAGGTCGACGGGGCATCATCTACTGGAAGGCCTTATATGAAACCAAAAAAAAAAAAATATTCTGAGCCTGTAGAAGATGTCCAGATCGGTAATGTTACCTCCAGGTCATCGGGGAAATATCTACTGAAAGACCTATTACGTAAAAAAAAAAAAAATTTTATTCCTGTAGAAGATGTCTAGGTCCCTACTGTTACCTCCAGGTCGACGGGGCATCATCTACTGGAAGGCATATTACGAAATAAAAAAAAAAATTTTTCTTCCTGTAGAAGATGTCCAGGTTGATAATATTACCTCCAGGTCATCGGGGAAATATCTACTGAAAAACCTATTACGTAAAAAAAAAAAAAAATTTTATTCCTGTAGAAGATGTCTAGGTCCCTACTGTTACCTCCAGGTCGACGGGGCATCATCTACTGGAAGGCCTGATATGAAACCAAAAAAAAAATTTTCTCAGCATGTAGAAGATGTATAGGTCCCTACTGTTACCTCCAGGTCGACGGGGCATCATCTACTGGAAGGCATATTACGAAATAAAAAAATTTTTCTTCCTGTAGAAGATGTACAGGTCGGTAATGTTACCTCCAGGTCATCGGGGAAATATCGACTGAAAGAACTATTACGAAATAAAAAAAAAAATCTTTCTTCCTGTCGTAGATGTCCAGGTCGATAATGTTACCTCCAGGTCATCAGGGAAAAATCTACTGAAAGACCTATAACGTAAAAAAAAAAAAATTTATTCCTGTATAAGATGTCTAGGTCCCTACTGTTACCTCCAGGTCGACGGGGCATCATCTACTGGAAGACCTGATATGAAACCAAAAAAAAATTTTCTGAGCCTGTAGAAGATGTCCAGATCGGTAATGTTACCTCCAGTTCATGGGGGCATCATCTACTGGAAGGCATATTACGAAATAAAAAAATTTTTTTTCTGTAGAAGACGTACAAGTCGGAAATGTTACCTTCAGGTCATCTGGGAAATATCTACTGAAAGACCTATTACGTAAATGAAAAAAAAAGTTTCTTCCTGTAGAAAATGTCTAGGTACCTACTGTTACCTCCAAGTCGACGGGGCATCATCTACTGGAATGCCTTATATGAAACCAAAAAAAAAATTTTCTGAGCCTGTAGATGTCCAGATCGGTAATGTTACCTCCAGGTCATCAGGGCATCATCTACTGGAAGGCATATTACGAAATAAAAAATTTTTTTTTCTGTAGAATATGTACAGGTCGGTAATGTTACCTCCAGGTCATCAAGGAAATATCTACTGAAAGACCTATTACGTAAATGAAAAAAAAAGTTTCTTCCTGTAGAAGATGTCTAGGTCTCTACTGTTACCTCCAGGTCGACGGGGCATCATCTACTGGAAGGCATATTACGAAATAAAAAAAAAAAATTTTCTTCCTGTAGAAGATGTCCAGGTTGATAATGTTACCTTTAGGTCATCAGGGCATCATCTACTGGAAGGCATATTACGAAATAAAAAAATCTTTCTTCCTGTAGATGTCCAGTTCGGTAAAGTTACCTCCAGGTCATCGGGGAAATATCTACTGAAAGACCTATTACGTTTAAAAAAAAAAAAAATTTTTATTCCTGTAGAAGATGTCCAGGTCGATAATGTTACCTACAGGTCATCGGGGTAATATCTACTGGAAGGCATATTACGAAGTAAAAAAAAAAATATTTTTTTCCTGTAGAAGATTTCTAGGTCCCTACTGTTACCTCCAGGTCGACGGGGCATCATCTACTGGAAGGCCTGATATGAAACCAAAAAAAAAATTTTCTGAGCCTGTAGAAGATGTTTAGGTCCCTACTGTTACCTCCAAGTCGACGGGGCATCATCTACTGGAAAGCATATTACGAAATAAAAAAAAAAAATTTTTCTTCCTGTGGTAGATATCCAGGTCGATAATGTTACCTCCAGGTCATCGAAGAAATATCTACTGAAAGACCTATATTGTAAAAAAAAAAAATTCCTCTTCCTGTAGAATATGTCCAGGTCGATAATGTTTCCTCCAGTTGATCGGGCAAATATCTGCTGATAGACCAATTACGTAAAAAAAAAAAAAAAATTTTAACCTGTAGAAGATGTCTAGGTCCCTACTGTTACCTCCAGGTCATCGGGGAAATATCTACTGAAAGACCTATAACGTAAAAAAAAAACAATTCTTCTTCCTGTAGAAGATGTCTAGGTCCTTACTGTTACCTCCAAGTCGACGGGGCATCATCTACCGGAAAGCATATTACGAAATAAAAAAAAAAAATTTCTTCCTGTAGAAGATGTACAGGTCGGTAATTTTACCTCCAGGTCATCGGGGAAATATCTACTGAAAGACCTATTACGTAAAAAAAAAAAAAAAATTTTCTTCCTGTAGAAGATGTCTAGGTCCGTACTATAACCTCCAAGTCGACGGGGCATCATCTACTGGAAAGCATATTACGAAATGAAAAAAAATTTTTCTTCCTGTAGAAGATGTACAGGACCCTACTGTTACCTCCAGGTCGACGGGGCATCATCTACTGGAAGGCATATTACGAAATAAAAAAAAAAAAATTTTCTTCCTGTAGAAGATGTCCAGGTTGATAATGTTACCTTTAGGTCATCAGGGCATCATCTACTGGAAGGCATATTACGAAATAAAAAAATGTTTCTTCCTGTAGATGTCCAGTTCGGTAAAGTTACCTCCAGGTCATCGGGGAAATATCTACTGAAAGACCTATTACGTAAAACAAAAAAAAATTTTTATTCCTGTAGAAGATGTCCAGGTCGATAATGTTACCTACAGGTCATCGGGGAAATATCTACTGGAAGGCATATTACGAAGTAAAAAAAAAAATATTTTTTTCCTGTAGAAGATTTCTAGGTCCCTACTGTTACCTCCAGGTCGACGGGGCATCATCTACTGGAAGGCCTGATATGAAACCAAAAAAAATTTTCTGAGCCTGTAGAAGATGTCCAGATCGGTAATGTTACCTCCAGTTCATGGGGGCACCATCTACTGGAAGGCATATTACGAAATAAAAAAATTTTTTTTCTGTAGAAGACGTACAAGTCGGAAATGTTACCTTCAGGTCATCGGGGAAATATCTACTGAAAGACCTGTTACGTAAATGAAAAAAAAGTTTCTTCTTGTAGAAAATGTCTAGGTACCTACTGTTACCTCCAAGTCGACGGGGCATCATCTACTGGAATGCCTTATATGAAACCAAAAAAAAAATTTTCTGAGCCTGTAGATGTCCAGATCGGTAATGTTACCTCCAGGTCATCAGGGCATCATCTACTGGAAGGCATATTACGAAATAAAAAATTTTTTTTTTCTGTAGAATATGTACAGGTCGGTAATGTTACCTCCAGGTCATCAAGGAAATATCTACTGAAAGACCTATTACGTAAATGAAAAAAAAAGTTTCTTCCTGTAGAAGATGTCTAGGTCTCTACTGTTACCTCCAGGTCGACGGGGCATCATCTACTGGAAGGCATATTACGAAATAAAAAAAAAAAAATTTTCTTCCTGTAGAAGATGTCCAGGTTGATAATGTTACCTTTAGGTCATCAGGGCATCATCTACTGGAAGGCATATTACGAAATAAAAAAATCTTTCTTCCTGTAGATGTCCAGTTCGGTAAAGTTACCTCCAGGTCATCGGGGAAATATCTACTGAAAGACCTATTACGTTTAAAAAAAAAAAAATTTTATTCCTGTAGAAGATGTCCAGGTCGATAATGTTACCTACAGGTCATCGGGGTAATATCTACTGAAGGCATATTACGAAGTAAAAAAAAAAATATTTTTTTCCTGTAGAAGATTTCTAGGTCCCTACTGTTACCTCCAGGTCGACGGGGCATCATCTACTGGAAGGCCTGATATGAAACCAAAAAAAAAATTTTCTGAGCCTGTAGAAGATGTTTAGGTCCCTACTGTTACCTCCAAGTCGACGGGGCATCATCTACTGGAAAGCATATTACGAAATAAAAAAAAAAAATTTTTCTTCCTGTGGTAGATATCCAGGTCGATAATGTTACCTCCAGGTCATCGAAGAAATATCTACTGAAAGACCTATATTGTAAAAAAAAAAAATTCCTCTTCCTGTAGAATATGTCCAGGTCGATAATGTTTCCTCCAGTTGATCGGGCAAATATCTGCTGATAGACCAATTACGTAAAAAAAAAAAAAAAATTTTAACCTGTAGAAGATGTCTAGGTCCCTACTGTTACCTCCAGGTCATCGGGGAAATATCTACTGAAAGACCTATAACGTAAAAAAAAACAATTCTTCTTCCTGTAGAAGATGTCTAGGTCCTTACTGTTACCTCCAAGTCGACGGGGCATCATCTACCGGAAAGCATATTACGAAATAAAAAAAAAAAATTGCTTCCTGTAGAAGATGTACAGGTCGGTAATTTTACCTCCAGGTCATCGGGGAAATATCTACTGAAAGACCTATTACGTAAAAAAAAAAAAAAATTTTCTTCCTGTAGAAGATGTCTAGGTCCGTACTATAACCTCCAAGTCGACGGGGCATCATCTACTGGAAAGCATATTACGAAATGAAAAAAAATTTTTCTTCCTGTAGAAGATGTACAGGACCCTACTGTTACCTCCAGGAAGACGGGGCATCATCTACTGGAAGGCATATTACGAAATAAAAAAATTTTTCTTCCTGTAGATGTCCAGTTCGGTAATGTTACCTCCAGGTCATCGGGGAAATATCTACTGAAAGACCTATTACGTAAAAAAAAAAAAAAATTTTCTTCCTGTAGAAGATGTCCAGGTCGATAATGTTACCTACAGGTCATCGGAGAAATATCTACTCAAAGACCTATATTGTAAAAAAAAAAATTCCTCTTCCTGTAGAATATGTCCAGGTCGATAATGTTTCCTCCAGGTGATCGGGGAAATATCTACTGATAGACCAATTACGTAAAAAAAAAAAAAAATTTATTCCTGTAGAAGATGTCTAGGTCCCTACGGTTACCTCCAGGTCATCGGGGAAATATCTACTGAAAGACCTATAACGTAAAAAAAAAAATTCTTCTTCCTGTAGAAGATGTCTAGGTCCTTACTGTTACCTCCAAGTCGACGGGGCATCATCTACCGGAAAGCATACTACGAAATAAAAAAAAAAAATTTCTTCCTGTAGAAGATGTACAGGTCGGTAATTTTACCTCCATGTCATCGGGGAAATATCTACTGAAAGACCTATTACGTAAAAAAAAAAAAAATTTTCTTCCTGTAGAAGATGTCCAGGTTGATAATGTTACCTCCAGGTGATCGGGGAAATATCTACTGATAGACCAATTACGTAAAAAAAAAAAAAAATTTAGTCCTGTAGAAGATGTCTAGGTCCCTACTGTTACCTCCAGGTCGACGGGGTATCATCTACTGGAAGGCATATTACGAAGTAAAAAAAAAAATATTTTTTTCCTGTAGAAGATTTCTAGGTCCCTACTGTTACCTCCAGGTCGACGGGGCATCATCTACTGGAAGGCCTTATATGAAACCAAAAAAAAAAAATATTCTGAGCTTGTAGAAGATGTCCAGATCGGTAATGTTACCTCCAGGTCATCGGGGAAATATCTGCTGAAAGACCTATAACGTAAAAAAAAAAAAAATTTTATTCCTGTAGAAGATGTATAGGTCCCTACTGTTACCTCCAGGTCGACGGGGCATCATCTACTGGAAGGCATATTACGAAATAAAAAAATTTTTCTTCCTGTAGATGTCCAGTGCGGTAATGTTACCTCCAGGTCATCGGGGAAATATCTATTGAAAGACCTATTACGTAAAAAAAAAAAAATCTTTCTTCCTGTCGTAGATGTCCAGGTCGATAATGTTACCTCCAGGTCATCAGGGAAAAATCTACTGAAAGACCTATAACGTAAAAAAAAAAAAAATTTATTCCTGTATAAGATGTCTAGGTCCCTACTGTTACCTCC
The DNA here is from genome assembly GCA_026168455.1 of Theocolax elegans. Classification (NCBI taxonomy): domain Eukaryota; kingdom Metazoa; phylum Arthropoda; class Insecta; order Hymenoptera; family Cerocephalidae; genus Theocolax; species Theocolax elegans. Next base: position 1,369 of record JANSJX010000290.1, on the reverse strand, counting down.
AGGTCGACGGGGCATCATCTACTGGAAGACCTGATATGAAACCAAAAAAAAATTTTCTGAGCCTGTAGAAGATGTCCAGATCGGTAATGTTACCTCCAGTTCATGGGGGCATCATCTACTGGAAGGCATATTACGAAATAAAAAAATTTTTTTCTGTAGAAGACGTACAAGTCGGAAATGTTACCTTCAGGTCATCTGGGAAATATCTACTGAAAGACCTATTACGTAAATGAAAAAAAAAAGTTTCTTCCTGTAGAAAATGTCTAGGTACCTACTGTTACCTCCAAGTCGACGGGGCATCATCTACTGGAATGCCTTATATGAAACCAAAAAAAAAATTTTCTGAGCCTGTAGATGTCCAGATCGGTAATGTTACCTCCAGGTCATCAGGCATCATCTACTGGAAGGCATATTACGAAATAAAAAATTTTTTTTTCTGTAGAATATGTACAGGTCGGTAATGTTACCTCCAGGTCATCAAGGAAATATCTACTGAAAGACCTATTACGTAAAATGAAAAAAAAGTTTCTTCCTGTAGAAGATGTCTAGGTCTCTACTGTTACCCTCCAGGTCGACGGGGCATCATCTACTGGAAGGCATATTACGAATAAAAAAAAAAAATTTTCTTCCTGTAGAAGATGTCCAGGTTGATAATGTTACCTTTAGGTCATCAGGGCATCATCTACTGGAAGGCATATTACGAAATAAAAAATCTTTCTTCCTGTAGATGTCCAGTTCGGTAAAGTTACCTCCAGGTCATCGGGGAAATATCTACTGAAAGACCTATTACGTTTAAAAAAAAAAAAATTTTATTCCTGTAGAAGATGTCCAGGTCGATAATGTTACCTACAGGTCATCGGGGTAATATCTACTGGAAGGCATATTACGAAGTAAAAAAAAAAATATTTTTTTCCTGTAGAAGATTTCTAGGTCCCTACTGTTACCTCCAGGTCGACGGGGCATCATCTACTGGAAGGCCTGATATGAAACCAAAAAAAAATTTTCTGAGCCTGTAGAAGATGTTTAGGTCCCTACTGTTACCTCCAAGTCGACGGGGCATCATCTACTGGAAAGCATATTACGAAATAAAAAAAAAAAATTTTCTTCCTGTGGTAGATATCCAGGTCGATAATGTTACCTCCAGGTCATCGAAGAAATATCTACTGAAAGACCTATATTGTAAAAAAAAAAAATTCCTCTTCCTGTAGAATATGTCCAGGTCGATAATGTTACCTCCAGGTGATCGGGGAAATATCTACTGAAAGACCTATTACGTAAAAAAAAAAAAAATTTTTTTCCTGTAGAAGATTTCTAGGTCCCTACTGTTACCTCCAGGTCATCGGGGAAATATCTACTGAAAGACCTATAA
>JANSJX010000289.1:0-38390 GCA_026168455.1 Theocolax elegans | reverse complement strand
AAATTTATCCCCTCTTCATCACCTTTTCGTGATGGAAATAAGGATACGGCCACGAGATACCTTTTCGCATCCCGCGCTCGCAATTCAAAATCGCAACCTTTTCGTCCGATTTAGGGAAGGGCGTACAACGTACCGTAACACTCCCTACCTCGTACAAAACTTATACGTTTTGTACTCCTGAAATCTTTATCAATTTTCGGCTCGGTCTTATAAGCGTTCCGGTATCTGTTTTTAATTCTACTGAGCGTATTACATTATCATTTCCGGGAAAGGTTCGTGTAATTAAACCCTTTTTCCAATAATTTCGCGGCGCTTGATTTTCCATAATTAATACAATATCTCCTTCTGTCAACGCTTCGACCTCACCATGCCACTTTTTACGCGGTAACAAGGTAGGTAGATATTCTTTTAACCAACGACGCCAAAAAGAGTCCGCAAAATATTGTGATATGCGCCACTGTTTTTTTGAACATAAATTTCCCGTGTTAAAGTGATCTAAAGGAATTGTCGCTGACGAAGTACCGATTAGAAAATGGTTTGGAGTCAAAGCTTCCTTATCACAAGGATCGGAGGAGACATAAGTGAGAGGTCTAGAATTTATTGAGTGTTCGATCTCAGTCAAAATAGTAATTAAAGTCTCTTCCCGAGGAGCATGTTCCTTCAAAATGACATGTAACGATTCTTTTACTGAACGAATTAATCGTTCCCAAGAACCACCCATATGAGAAGCGGTTGGAGGATTAAATTTCCATTGAAAATTATTATCTATCGCGAATTTATCTAATTTATTTTTATTTATTTCCGTAATGAGGGTTCTCAATTCTAAATTTGCTCCTTTAAAATTTGTCGCATTGTCCGAATAAATTACTCTGTCAGAATGCTTTTTATTCTACTTTATATTTTGCGCATTTATAAAACTAATTATCTATTAATAATAATCAATATGTTACCACTCGTAACAGTATTTTAGTAAAAAATTTCGTTGATGCAGACAATGAATTTTAAATTTGTTATTTCTTCAGTATTTTAGTAAAAAATGTCGCTTGATGCAGACAATGAATTTTTAATTTGTTTATTTCTTCAGTATTTTAGTAAAAAAATGTCGCTTAATGCAGACACTGAATTTTAAATTTGTTTATTTCTTGAGTATTTTAGTAAAAAATGTCGCTTGATGCAAACAATGAATTTTAAATTTGTTTATTTCTTCAGTATTTTAGAAAAAAAAATGTCGCTTGATGCAAACAATGAATTTTAAATTTGTTTATTTCTTCAGTATTTTAATAAAAAAAAAGTCGCTTGATGCAGACAATGAATTTTAAATTTGTTTATTTCTTCAGTATTTTAGTTAAAAAATGTCCTTTGATGCAGACAATGAATTTTAAATTTGTTTATTTTTTCAGTATTTTAATAAAAAAAAAAGTCGCTTGATGCAAACAACGAATTTTTAATTTGTTTATTTCTTGAGTATTTTAGTAAAAAAATGTCGCTTGATGCAGACAATGAATTTTTAATTTGTTTATTTCTTCAGTATTGTAGTTAATAAACGTCTCTTGATGCAGACAGTGAATTTTAAATTTGTTTATATTTTCAGTATTTTAATAAAAAAAAAAGCCGCTTGATTCAGACGATGAATTTTAAATTTGTTTATTTCTTCAGTATTTTTGTAAAAAATGTCGTTTGATACAGACACGAATTTTAAATTTGTTCATTTCTTCAGTATTTTAGTTAAAAACTGTCCCTTGATGCAGACAATTAATTTTTAATTTGTTTATTTCTTCAGTATTTTAGTAAAAAAATGTCGCTTGATGCAGACAATGAATTTTTAATTTGTTTATTTCTTCAGTATTTTAGTTAAAAAATGTCTCTTGATGCAGACAATGAATATTAAATTTGTTTATTTTTTCAGTATTTTAATAAAAAGAAGTCGCTTGATGCAGACAATGAATTTTAATTGTTTATTTCTTCAGTATTTTAGTTAAAAAATGTCTCATGATACAGACAATGAATTTTTAATTTGTTTATTTCTTCAGTATTTTAGTAAAAAATTTCGTTGATGCAGACAATGAATTTTAAATTTGTTTATTTCTTCAGTATTTTAGTAAAAAAATGTCGCTTGATGCAGAAATGAATTTTTAATTTGTTTATTTCTTCAGTATTTTAGTAAAAAATTTCGTTGATGCAGACAATGAATTTTAAATTTGTTTATTTCTTCAGTATTTTAGTAAAAAAATGTCGCTTGATGCAGACAATGAATTTTAAATTTGTTTATATTTTCAGTATTTTAATAAAAAAAAAGCCGCTTGATTCAGACAATGAATTTTAAATTTGTTTATTACTTCAGTGTTTTTGTAAAAAAATGTCGTTTGATACAGACACGAATTTTAAATTTGTTTAATTCTTCAGTATTTTAGTAAAAAAATGTCTCTTGATGCAGACAATGAATATTAAATTTGTTTATTTTTTCAGTATTTTAATAAAAAAAAAAAACGCTTGATGCAGACAATGAATTTTTAATTTGTATATTTCTTGAGTATTTTAGTAAAAAAATGTCGCTTGATGCAGACAATGAATTTTTAATTTGTTTATTTCTTCAGTATTTTAGTTAAATAACGTCTCTTGATGCAGACAATGAATTTTTAATTTGTTTATTTCTTCAGTATGTTATTTTAAAAATGTCTCTTGATGCAGACAATGAATTTTAAATTTGTTTATTTTTTCAGTATTTTATTAAAAAAAAAAATATCGCTTGATGCAGACAATGAATTTTTAATTTGTTTATTTCTTCAGTATTTTAGTAAAAAAATGTCGCTTGATGCAGACAATGAATTTTTAATTCGGTTATTTCTTCAGTTTTTAGTAAAAAAATGTCGCTTGATGCATACAATGAATTTTAAATTTGTTTATTTCTTCAGTATTTTAGTAAAAAATGTCTCTTGATGCAGACAATGAATTTTAAATTTATTTATTTTTTCAGTATTTTATTAAAAAAAGTCCCTTGATGCAGATAATGAATTTTAAATTTGTTTAATTCTTCAGTATTTTAGTAAAAAAATGTCACTTGCTGCAGACAATGAAATTTTAATTGGTTTATTTCTTCAGTTTTTAGTAAAAAATGTCGCTTGATGCAGACAATGAATTTTAAATTTGTTTATTTCTTGAGTATTTTAGTAAAAAAATGTCGCTTGATGCAGACAATGAATTTTTAATTTGTTTATTTCTTCAGTATTTTAGTTAAAAAACGTCTCTTGATGCAGACAATGAATTTTAAATTTTTTATATTTTCAGTATTTTAATAAAAGAAAGGCGCTTGATGCAGACAATGTTTAATTGTTTTATTTTTGAGTCTTTAGTAAAAAATGTCGCTTGATGCAGACAATGAATTTTAATTTGTTTATATTTCAGTAGTTTTAATAAAAAAAAAGCCGCTTGATTCGACGATGAATTTTAAATTTGTTTATTTCTTCAGTATTTTTGTAAAAAAATGTCGTTGATACAGACAATGAATTATAATTGGTTTATTTCTTCAGATTTTAGTAAAAAAATGTCGCTTGATGCAGACAATGAATTTTTAATTTGTTTATTTTTTCAGTATTTTAATAAAAAAAAGTCGCTTGATGCAGACAATGAATTTTTAGTGTGTTTATTCTCAGTATTTTAGTTAAAAAATGTCGTTGATGCAGACGATGAATTTTTAATTTGTTTATTCTCAGTATTTTAGTTACAAAATGTCTCTTGATGTAGACAATGAATTTTAAATTGTTTATTTTTTCAGTATTTTATAAAAAAAAGTCGCTGTGGCGACATGAATTTTAAATTTGTTTAATTCTTCGTATTTTAGTTAAAAAATGTCTCATGATACAGACAATGAATTTTTAATTTGTTTATTTCTTCAGTATTTTAGTAAAAAATTTCGTTGATGCAGACAATGAATTTTAAATTTGTTTATTTCTTCAGTATTTTAGTAAAAAAATGTCGCTTGATGCAGACAATGAATTTTTAATTTGTTTATTTCTTCAGTATTTTAGTAAAAAATTTCGTTGATGCAGACAATGAATTTTAAATTTGTTTATTTCTTCAGTATTTTAGTAAAAAAATGTCGCTTGATGCAGACAATGAATTTTAAATTTGTTTATATTTTCAGTATTTTAATAAAAAAAAAGCCGCTTGATTCAGACAATGAATTTTAAATTTGTTTATTACTTCAGTGTTTTTGTAAAAAAATGTCGTTTGATACAGACACGAATTTTAAATTTGTTTAATTCTTCAGTATTTTAGTAAAAAAATGTCTCTTGATGCAGACAATGAATATTAAATTTGTTTATTTTTTCAGTATTTTAATAAAAAAAAAAAAACGCTTGATGCAGACAATGAATTTTTAATTTGTATATTTCTTGAGTATTTTAGTAAAAAAATGTCGCTTGATGCAGACAATGAATTTTTAATTTGTTTATTTCTTCAGTATTTTAGTTAAATAACGTCTCTTGATGCAGACAATGAATTTTTAATTTGTTTATTCTTCAGTATGTTATTTTAAAAATGTCTCTTGATGCAGACAATGAATTTTAAATTTGTTTATTTTTTCAGTATTTTAATAAAAAAAAAATATCGCTTGATGCAGACAATGAATTTTTAATTTGTTTATTTCTTCAGTATTTTAGTAAAAAAATGTCGCTTGATGCAGACAATGAATTTTTAATTCGGTTATTTCTTCAGTTTTTAGTAAAAAAATGTCGCTTGATGCATACAATGAATTTTAAATTTGTTTATTTCTTCAGTATTTTAGTAAAAAATGTCTCTTGATGCAGACAATGAATTTTAAATTTATTTATTTTTTCAGTATTTTAATAAAAAAAGTCCCTTGATGCAGATAATGAATTTTAAATTTGTTTAATTCTTCAGTATTTTAGTAAAAAAATGTCACTTGCTGCAGACAATGAAATTTTAATTGGTTTATTTCTTCAGTATTTTAGTAAAAAAATGTCGCTTGATGCAGACAATGAATTTTAAATTTGTTTATTTCTTGAGTATTTTAGTAAAAAAATGTCGCTTGATGCAGACAATGAATTTTTAATTTGTTTATTTCTTCAGTATTTTAGTTAAAAAACGTCTCTTGATGCAGACAATGAATTTTAAATTTTTTATATTTTCAGAATTTTAATAAAAAAAAGGCGCTTGATGCAGACAATAAATTATAAATTTGTTTATTTCTTCAGTATTTTAGCAAAAAAATGTCGTTGATGCAGACACGAATTTTAAATTTGTTTATTCTTCAGTATTTTAGTAAAAAAATGTCTCTTGATGCAGACAATGAATATTAAATTTGTTTATTTTTTCAGTATTTTAATAAAAAAAAAAAAACGCTTGATGCAGACAATGAATTTTTAATTTGTATATTTCTTGAGTATTTTAGTAAAAAAATGTCGCTTGATGCAGACAATGAATTTTTAATTTGTTTATTTCTTCAGTATTTTAGTTAAATAACGTCTCTTGATGCAGACAATGAATTTTTAATTTGTTTATTTCTTCAGTATGTTATTTTAAAAATGTCTCTTGATGCAGACAATGAATTTTAAATTTGTTTATTTTTTCAGTATTTTAATAAAAAAAAAATATCGCTTGATGCAGACAATGAATTTTTAATTTGTTTATTTCTTCAGTATTTTAGTAAAAAAATGTCGCTTGATGCAGACAATGAATTTTTAATTCGGTTATTTCTTCAGTTTTTAGTAAAAAAATGTCGCTTGATGCATACAATGAATTTTAAATTTTTATTTCTTCAGTATTTTAGTAAAAAATGTCTCTTGATGCAGACAATGAATTTTAAATTTTTATTTTTTCAGTATTTTATTAAAAAAAGTCCCTTGATGCAGATAATGAATTTTAAATTTGTTTAATTCTTCAGTATTTTAGTAAAAAAATGTCACTTGCTGCAGACAATGAATTTTAATTGGTTTATTTCTTCAGTTTTTAGTAAAAAATGTCGCTTGATGCAGACAATGATTTTAAATTTGATTAATTCTTCAGTATTTTAGTAAAAAAATGTCGCTGATGCAGACAATGATTTTTAATTTGTTTATTTCTTCAGTATTTTAGTTACAAAATGTCTCTTGATGTAGACAATGAATATTAAATTTGTTTATTTTTTCAGTATTTTAATAAAAAAAAAAGTCGCTTGATGCAGACAATGAATTTTAATTTGTTTATTCTTCAGTTTAGTTAAAAACTCTCTATTGATGCAGACAATGAATTTTTGATTTGTTTATTTCTTCAGTATTTTAGTTAAAAAATGACTCTTGATGCAGACAATGAATTTTAAATTTGTTTATTTCTTCAGTATTTTAGTTAAAAACTGTCCCTTGATGCAGACAATTAATTTTTAATTTGTTTATTTCTTCAGTATTTTAGTAAAAAATGTCGCTTGATGCAGACAATGAATTTTAATATGTTTATTTCTTCATTTTAGTTAAAAAATGTCTCTTGATGCAGACAATGAATATTAAATTTGTTATTTTTTCAGTATTTTAATAAAAAGAAGTCGCTTGATGCAGACAATGAATTTCTAATTTGTTTATTTCTTCAGTATTTTAGTTAAAAAATGTCTCATGATACAGACAATGAATTTTAATTGTTTATTTCTTCAGTATTTTAGCAAAAAAATTTCGTTGATGCAGACAATGAATTTTAAATTTGTTTATTTCTTCAGTATTTTAGTAAAAAAATGTCGCTTGATGCAGACAATGAATTTTTAATTTGTTTATTTCTTCAGTATTTTAGTAAAAAATTTCGTTGATGCAGACAATGAATTTTAAATTTGTTTATTTCTTCAGTATTTTAGTAAAAAAATGTCGCTTGATGCAGACAATGAATTTTAAATTTGTTTATTTTTTCAGTATTTTAATAAAAAAAAAATATCGCTTGATGCAGACAATGATATTTTAATTTGTTTATTTCTTCAGAATTTTAGTTAAAAACTCTCTATTGATGCAGACAATGAATGTTTGATTTGTTTATTTCTTCAGTATTTTAGTTAAAAAATGACTCTTGATGCAGACAATGAATTTTAAATTTTTTATATTTTCAGTATTTTAATAAAAAAAAGGCGCTTGATCCAGACAATGAATTATAAATTTGTTTATTTCTTCAGTATTTTAGCAAAAAAATGTCGTTGATGCAGACGATGAATTTTTAATTTGTTTATTTCTTCAGTATTTTAGTTACAAAATGTCTCTTGATGTAGACAATGAATTTTAAATTTGTTTATTTTTTCAGTATTTTAATAAAAAAAAGTCGCTTGATGCAAACAATGAATTTTAAATTTGTCTATTTCTTCAGAATTTTAGTAAAAAAATGTCGCTTAATGCAGACAATGAATTTTTAATTTGTTTATTTCTTGAGTATTTAGTTAAAAAACGTCTCTTGATGCAGACAGTGAATTTTAAATTTGTTTATATTTTCAGTATTTTAATAAAAAAAAAGCCGCTTGGTTCAGACAATGAATTTTAAATTGTTTATTTCTTCAGTATTTTAGTAAAAAATGTCTCTTGATGTAGGCAATGAATTTTAAATTTGTTTATTTCTTTAGTATTTTAGTAAAAAATGTCGCTTGTTGCGGACAATTAATTTTTAATTGGTTATTCTTCAGTTTTTAGTAAAAAAATGTCGCTTGATGCAGACAATGAATTTTAAATTTGTTTAATTCTTCAGTATTTTAGTTAAAAAATGTCTCTTGATGCAGACAATGAATTTAAATTGTTTTTTTTTCAGTATTTTAAAAAAAAAAGTCGCTTATTGCAGACAATGAATTTTAAATTTGTTTATTTTTTCAGTATTTTCGTAAAAAAATGGCGCTTAATGCAGACACTGAATTTTAAATTTGTTTATTTCTTCAGTATTTTAGTAAAAAATGTCGCTTGATGCAAACAATGAATTTTAAATTTGTTTATTTCTTCAGTATTTTAGAAAAAAAATGTCGCTTGATGCAAACAATGAATTTTAAATTTGTTATTCTTCAGTATTTTAATACAAAAAAAAGTCGCTTGATGCAGACAATGATTTTAAATTTGTTATTTTTTCAGTATTTTAGTTAAAAAATGTCTCTTGATGCAGACAATGAATTTTAAATTTGTTTATTTTTTCAGTATTTTAATAAAAAAAAAAGTCGCTTGATGCAGACAATGAATTTTTAATTTGTTTATTTCTTGAGTATTTTAGAAAAAAATGTCGCTTGATGCAGACAATGAATTTTTAATTTGTATTTCTTCAGTATTTTAGTTAAAAAACGTCTCTTGATGCAGACAATGAATTTTAAATTTGTTTATTTTTTCAGTATTTTAATAAAAAAAAAGCCGCTTGATTCAGACGATGAATTTTTAATTTGTTATTTCTTCAGTATTTTGTAAAAAAATGTCGTTGATACAGACAATGAATTTTAATTGGTTTATTTCTTCAGTATTTTAGTAAAAAAATGTCGCTTGATGCAGACAATGAATTTTTAATTTGTTTATTTTTCAGTATTTTAATAAAAAAAAGTCGCTTGATGCAGAATGAATTTTTAGTTTGTTTATTTCTTCAGTATTTTAGTTAAAAAATGTCTCTTGGTGCAGACAGTGAATTTTAAATTTGTTTATTTCTTCAGTATTTTAGTAAAAAATGTCGCTTGATGCAAACAATGAATTTTAAATTGTGTTTATTTCTTCAGTATTTTAATAAAAAGAAGTCGCTTGATGCAGACAATGAATTTTTAATTTGTTTATTTCTTCAGTATTTTAATAAAAAAGAAGTCGCTTGATACAGACAATGAATTTTTAATTTGTTATTTCTTCAGTATTTTAGTAAAAAATTTCGTTGATGCAGACAATGAATTTTAAATTTGTTTTTTCTTCAGTATTTTAGTAAAAAAATGTCGCTTGATGCAGACAATGAATTTTAAATTTGTTTATATTTTCAGTATTTTAATAAAAAAAAAAGCCGCTTGATTCAGACGATGAATTTTTAATTTGTTTATTTCTTCAGTATTTTAGTAAAAAATGTCGCTTGATGCAGACAATGAATTTTTAATTTGTTTATTTCTTCAGTATTTTAGTTAAAAAACGTCTCTTGATGCAGACAATGAATTTTAAATTTGTTTATATTTTCAGTATTTTAATAAAAAAAAAGCCGCTTGATTCAGACGATGAATTTTAAATTTGTTTATTTCTTCAGTATTTTTGTAAAAAAATGTCGTTTGATACAGACAATGAAATTTTAATTGGTTTATTCTTCAGTATTTTAGTTAAAAAATGTCTCTTGGTGCAGACAGTGAATTTTAAATTTGTTTATTCTTCAGTATTTTAGTAAAAAAATCTCTTGATGCAAACAACGAATTTTAAATTTGTTTATTTCTTCAGTATTTTAGTAAAAAAATGTCGTAATGCAGACAATGTATTTTAAATTTGTTTATTCTTCAGTATGTAGTAAAAAAATGTCGCTTGATGCAAACAATGAATTTTAAATTTGTTTATTTCTTCAGTATTTTAAAAAAAGAAGTCGCTTGATGCAGACAATGAATTTTAATTGTTTATTTCTTCAGTATTTTAGTTAAAAAATGTCTCATGATACAGACAATGAATTTTTAATTTGTTTCTTCAGTATTTTAGTAAAAAATTTCGTTGATGCAGACAATGAATTTTAAATTTGTTTATTTCTTCAGTATTTTAGTAAAAAATGTCGCTTGATGCAGACAATGAATTTTAAATTTGTTATTTTTTCAGTATTTTAAAAAAAAAAAATATCGCTTGATGCAGACAATGAATTTTAATTTGTTTATTTCTTCAGAATTTTAGTTAAAAACTCTCTATTGATGCAGACAATGAATTTTTGATTTGTTATTTCTTCAGTATTTTAGTTAAAAAATGACTCTTGATGCAGACATGAATTTTAAATGGTTTATTTCTTCAGTATTTTAGTTAAAAACTGTCCTTGATGCAGACAATTAATTTTTAATTTGTTTATTTCTTCAGTATTTTAGTAAAAAAATGTCGCTTGATGCAGACAATGAATTTTAATATGTTTATTTCTCAGTATTTTAGTTAAAAAATGTCTCTTGATGCAGACATGGAATATTAAATTTGTTTATTTTTTCAGTAGTTTAATAAAAAAGAAGTCGCTTGATGCAGACAATGAATTTTTAATTGTTTATTTCTTCAGTATTTTAGTTAAAAAATGTCTCATGATACAGACAATGAATTTTTAATTTGTTTATTTCTTCAGTATTTTAGTAAAAAATTCGTTGATGCAGACAATGAATTTTAAATTTGTTTATTTCTTCAGTATTTTAGTAAAAAATGTCGCTTGATGCAGACAATGAATTTTTAATTTGTTTATTTCTTCAGTATTTTAGTAAAAAATTTCGTTGATGCAGACAATGAATTTTAAATTTGTTTATTTCTTCAGTATTTTAGTAAAAAAATGTCGCTTGATGCAGACAATGAATTTTAAATTTGTTTATATTTTCAGTATTTTAATAAAAAAAAATATCGCTTGATGCAGACAATGAATTTTAAATTTGTTTATTTCTTCAGTATTTTAGTAAAAAATGTCGCTTGATGCAGACAATGAATTTTAATTTGTTTTTCTTCAGTATTTTAGTAAAAAATTTCGTTGATGCAGACAATGAATTTTAAATTTGTTTATTTCTTCAGTATTTTAGTAAAAAAATGTCGCTTGATGCAGACAATGAATTTTAAATTTGTTTATATTTCAGTATTTTAATAAAAAAAAATATCGCTTGATGCAGACAATGAATTTTAATTTGTTTATTCTTCAGTATTTTAGTAAAAAAATGTCGCTTGATGCAGACAATGAATTTTTAATTCGGTATTTCTTCAGTTTTTAGTAAAAAAATGTCGCTTGATGCATACAATGAATTTTAAATTTGTTTATTTCTTCAGTATTTTAGTAAAAAATGTCTCTTGATGCAGACAATGAATTTTAAATTTTTTATATTTTCAGTATTTTAATAAAAGAAAGGCGCTTGATGCAGACAATGAATTTTAAATTTGTTTATTACTTCAGTGTTTTTGTTAAAAAAATGTCGTTTGATACAGACACGAATTTAAATTTGTTTAATTCTTCAGTATTTTAGTAAAAAATGTCTCTTGATGCAGACAATGAATATTAAATTTGTTTATTTTTTCAGTATTTTAATAAAAAAAAAAGTCGCTTGATTCAGACAATGAATTTTAAATTTGTTTATTTCTTCAGTATTTTAGTTAAAAAATGTCGCTTGATGCAGACAATGAATTTTAATTTTGTTTATTTCTTCAGTATTTTAGTAAAAAAATGTCGCTTGATGCAGACAATGAATTTTTAATTTGTTTATTTCTTCAGTATGTTATTTTAAAAATGTCTCTTGATGCAGACAATGAATTTTAAATTTGTTTATTTTTTCAGTATTTTAATAAAAAAAAAATATCGCTTGATGCAGACAATGAATTTTTAATTTGTTTATTTCTCAGTATTTTAGTAAAAAATGTCGCTTGATGCAGACAATGAATTTTTAATTCGGTTATTTCTTCAGTTTTTAGTAAAAAAATGTCGCTGATGCATACAATGAATTTAAATGTTTATTTCTTCAGTATTTTAGTAAAAATGTCTCTTGATGCAGACAATGAATTTTAAATTTATTTATTTTTTCAGTATTTTATTAAAAAAGTCCTTGATGCAGATAATGAATTTTAAATTTGTTTAATTCTTCAGTATTTTAGTAAAAAATGTCACTTGCTGCAGACAATGAAATTTTAATTGGTTTAGTTCTTCAGTTTTTAGTAAAAAAATGTCGCTTGATGCATACAATGAATTTTAAATTTGTTTATTTCTTCAGTATTTTAGTAAAAAATGTCTCTTGATGCAGACAATGAATTTTAAATTATTATTTTTTCAGTATTTTATTAAAAAAGTCCCTGATGCAGATAATGAATTTTAAATTGTTTAATTCTTCAGTATTTTAGTAAAAAATGTCACTTGCTGCAGACAATGAAATTTTAATTGGTTTAGTTCTTCAGTTTTTAGTAAAAAAATGTCGCTTGATGCAGACAATGAATTTTAATTTGATTATTCTTCAGTATTTTAGTAAAAAAATGTCGCTTGATGCAGACAATGAATTTTTAATTTGTTTATTTCTTCAGTATTTTAGTTACAAAATGTCTCTTGATGTGACAATGAATATTAAATTTGTTTATTTTTTCAGTATTTTAATAAAAAAAAAATATCGCTTGATGCAGACAATGAATTTTAATTTGTTTATTTCTTCAGTATTTTAGTAAAAAATGTCGCTTGATGCAGACAATGAATTTTTAATTCGGTTATTTTTCAGTTTTTAGTAAAAAATGTCGCTTGATGCATACAATGAATTTTAAATTTGTTATTTCTTCAGAATTTTAGTTAAAAACTCTCTATTGATGCAGACAATGAATTTTTGATTGTTTATTTCTTCAGTAGTTAAAAAATGACTTGATGCAGACAATGAATTTTAAATTTGTTTATTCTTCAGTGTTTTAGTTAAAACTGTCCCTTGATGCAGACAATTAATTTTTAATTTGTTTATTTCTTCAGTATTTTAGTAAAAAAATGTCGCTTGATGCAGACAATGAATTTTTAATATGTTTATTTCTTCAGTATTTTAGTTAAAAAATGTCTCTTGATGCAGACAATGAATATTAAATTTGTTTATTTTTTCAGTATTTTAATAAAAAAGAAGTCGCTTGATGCAGACAATGAATTTCTAATTTGTTTATTTCTTCAGTATTTTAGTTAAAAAATGTCTCATGATACAGACAATGAATTTTTAATTTGTTTATTTCTTCAGTATTTTAGCAAAAAAATTTCGTTGATGCAGACAATGAATTTTAAATTTGTTTATTTCTTCAGTATTTTAGTAAAAAAATGTCGCTTGATGCAGACAATGAATTTTTAATTTGTTTATTTCTCAGTATTTTAGGTAAAAAATTTCGTTGATGCAGACAATGAATTTTAAATTTGTTTATTTCTTCAGTATTTTAGTAAAAAATGTCGCTTGATGCAGACAATGAATTTTTAAATTTGTTTATTTCTTCAGTATTTTAATAAAAAAAAATATCGCTTGATGCAGACAATGAAATTTTAATTTGTTTATTTCTTCAGAATTTTAGTTAAAGACTCTCTATTGATGCAGACAATGAATTTTTGATTTGTTTATTTCTTCAGTATTTTAGTTAAAAAATGACTCTTGATACAGACAATGAATTTTAAATTTTTTATATTTTCGTATTTTAATAAAAAAAGGCGCTTGATGCAGACAATGAATTATAAATTGTTTATTTCTTCAGTATTTTAGCAAAAAAATGTCGTTGATGCAGGACGATTGAATTTTTAATTTGTTATTTCTTCAGTATTTTAGTTACAAAATGTCTCTTGATGTAGACAATGAATTTTAAATTTGTTTATTTTTTCAGTATTTTAATAAAAAAAAGTCGCTTGATGCAAACAATGAATTTTAAATTGTCTATTTCTTCAGTATTTTAGTAAAAAATGTCGCTTAATGCAGACAATGAATTTTAAATTTGTTTATTCTTGAGTATTTTAGTTAAAAAACGTCTCTTGATGCAGACAATGAATTTTAAATTGTTTATATTTTCAGTATTTTAATAAAAAAAAAGCCGCTTGGTTCAGACAATGAATTTTAAATTGTTTATTTCTTCAGTATTTTAGTCAAAAAAGTCTCTTGAGTAGGCAATGACTTTTAAATTTGTTTATTTCTTAGTATTTTAGTAAAAAATGTCGCTTGTGCGGACAATAATTTTTAATTGGTTATTTCTCAGTTTTTAGTAAAAAAATGTCGCTTGATGCAGACAATGAATTTTAAATTGTTTAATTCTTCAGTATTTTAGTTAAAAAATGTCTCTTGATGCAGACAATGAATTTTTAATTTGTTTATTTTTTCAGTATTTTAAAAAAAAAAGTCGCTTGATGCAGACAATGAATTTAAATTTGTTTATTTTCTTCAGTATTTCGTAAAAAATGGCGCGCTTAATGCAGACACTGAATTTTACATGGTTTATTTTCTTCAGTATTTTAATAAAAAAGAAGTCGCTTGATGCAGACAATGAATTTTAATTTGTTTATTTCTCAGTATTTTAGTTAAAAAATGTCTCATGATACAGACAATGAATTTTTAATTTGTTTATTTCTTCAGTATTTTAGTAAAAATTTCGTTGATGCAGACAATGAATTTTAAATTTGTTTATTTCTTCAGTATTTTAGTAAAAAAATGTCGCTTGATGCAGACAATGAATTTTAAATTTGTTTATTTTTTCAGTATTTTAATAAAAAAAAATATCGCTTGATGCAGACAATGAAATTTTAATTTGTTTATTTCTTCAGAATTTTAGTTAAAAACTCTCTATTGATGCAGACAATGAATTTTGATTTGTTTATTTCTTCGCATTTTAGTAAAAAATGTCGCTTGCTGCAAACAATGAATTTTAAATTTGTTTATTTCTTCAGTATTTTAATAAAAAAGAAGTCGCTTGATGCAGACAATGAATTTTTAATTTGTTTATTTCTTCAGTATTTTAGTTAAAAAATGTCTCATGATACAGACAATGAATTTTTAATTTGTTTATTCTTCAGTATTTTAGTAAAAAATTTCGTTGATGCAGACAATGAATTTTAAATTTGTTATTTCTTCAGTATTTTAGTAAAAAAATGTCGCTTGATGCAGACAAATGAATTTTTAATTTGTTATTTCTTCAGTATTTTAGTAAAAAATTTCGTTGATGCAGACAATGAATTTTAAATTTGTTTATTTCTTCAGTATTTTAGTAAAAAAATGTCGCTTGATGCAGACAATGAATTTTAATTTGTTTATTTTTTCAGTATTTTAATAAAAAAAATATCGCTTGATGCAGACAATGAATTTTTAATTTGTTTATTTTTTCAGTATTTTTAATAAAAAAAAAGTCGCTTGATGCAGACATGAATTTTTAATTTGTTTATTTCTTCAGTATTTAGTTAAAAAATGTCTCTTGATGCAGAAGTGAATTTTAAATTTGTTTATTTCTTCAGTATTTTAGTAAAAAAATGTCTCTGATGCAAAAACGAATTTTAAATTGTTTATTTCTTCAGTATTTTAGTAAAAAATGTCGCTTAATGCAGACAATGTATTTTAAATTTGTTTATTTCTCAGTATTTTAGTAAAAAATGTCGCTTGATGCAAACAATGAATTTTAAATTTGTTTATTTCTTCAGTATTTTAATAAAAAAAAAAGTCGCTTGATGCAGACAATGAATTTTAAATTTGTTTATTTCTTCAGTATTTTAGTTAAAAAATGTCGCTTGATGCAGACAATGAATTTAAATTGTTATTTTTCAGTTTATAAAAAAAAAGTCGCTTGATGCAACAACGAATTTTAAATTTGTTTATTTCTTGAGTATTTTAGTAAAAAATGTCGCTTGATGCAGACAATGAATTTTTAATTTGTTTATTTCTTCAGTATTTTATAAAAAGAAGTCGCCTGATGCAGACAATGAATTTTAATTTGTTTATTTCTCAGTATTTTAGTTAAAAATGTCTATGCAGACAATGAATTTTTAATTTGTTTTTTCTTCAGTATTTTAGTAAAAATTCGTTGATGCAGACAATGAATTTTAATTTGTTTATTTCTTCAGTATTTTATTAAAAAAATGTCGCTTGATGCAGACAATGAATTTTTAATTTGTTATTTCTTCAGTATTTTAGTAAAAAATTCGTTGATGCAGACAATGAATTTTAAATTTGTTTATTTCTTCAGTATTTTAGTAAAAAAATGTCGCTTGATGCAGACAATGAATTTTAAATTTGTTATTCTTCAGTATTTTATAAAAAAAAATTCGCTTGATGCAGACAATGAATTTTAATTTGTTATTCTTCAGTATTTTAGTTAAAAACTCTCTTGATGCAGACAATGAATTTTAATTTGTTTATTTCTTCAGTATTTTAGTAAAAAATGACTCTTGGCAGACAATGAATTTTAAATTTTTTATTATTCTTCAGTATTTTATAAAAAAATGTCGCTTGATGCAGACAATGAATTAAATTTGTTTATTTCTTCAGTATTTTAGCAAAAAATGTCGTTGATGCAGACACGAATTTTAAATTGTTTAATTCTTCAGTATTTTAGTAAAAAAATGTCGCTTGATGCAGACAATGAATTTTAATTTGTTTATTTCTTCAGTATTTTAGTTACTAAATGTCTCTTGATGGTAGACCATGAATTTAAATTTGTTATTTTTTCAGTATTTTAATAAAAAAACAGGTCGCTTGATGCAGACAATGAATTATAAATTTGTTTATTTTTCAGTATTTTAGCAAAAAATGTCGTTGATGCAGACGATGAATTTTTAATTTGTTTATTTCTTCAGTATTTTAGTACAAAATGTCCTCTGATGTAGACAATGAATTTTAATTGTTTATTTTTTCAGTATTTTAATAAAAAAAGGTCGCTTGATGCAAAACAATGAATTTTAAATTTGTCTATTTCTTCAGTATTTTAGTAAAAAAAATGTCGCTAATGCAGACAATGAATTTTAATTTGTTTATTCTTGAGTATTTTAGTTAAAAACGTCTCTTGATGCAGACACTGAATTTAATTTGTTCTATTTTTCAGTATTTTAATTAAAAAAAAAAGCCCGCTTGGTTTCAGACACTGAATTTTAAATTGTTTTATTTCTTCAGTATTTATGTAAAAAATGTCTCTTGATGTAGGCAATGAATCTTTAATTTGCTTTCTTTCTTTCGTATTTTAGTTAAACAAATGTCGCTTGTTGCGGACAATTAATTTTTAATTTGGTTATTTTTCAGTTTTTAGTAAAAAAATGTCGCCTTGATGCAGACAATTTGGGGAATGTTCAAATTTGTTTAATTCTTCAGTATCGTTTAGTTAAAACATGTCTCTTGATGGCAGACAACTGAATTTTAATTTGTTTATTGTTTCAAGTATTTTAAAAAAAGTCGCTTGATGCCGACACTGAATTTTTAAATTTTGTTCTTTCTTCAGTATTTTCGTTACAAAATGGCGGCTTAATGCAGGACACTGAATTTTAAATTTGTTTATTTCTTTCAGTCATTTTAATAAAAAAGAAGTCGCTTGATGCAGACAATGAATTTTTAATTTGTTTATTTCTTCAGTATTTTAGTTAAAAAATGTCTCATGATACAGACAATGAATTTTTAATTTGTTTATTTCTTCAGTATTTTAGTAAAAAATTTCGTTGATGCAGACAATGAATTTTAAATTTGTTTATTTCTTCAGTATTTTAGTAAAAAAATGTCGCTTGATGCAGACAATGAATTTTAAATTTGTTTATTTTTTCAGTATTTTAATAAAAAAAAATATCGCTTGATGCAGACAATGAAATTTTAATTTGTTTATTTCTTCAGAATTTTAGTTAAAACTCTCTATTGATGCAGACAATGAATTTTTGATTTGTTTATTTCTTCAGCATTTTAGTAAAAAATGTCGCTTGCTGCAAACAATGAATTTTAAATTTGTTTATTTCTTCAGTATTTTAATAAAAAAGAAGTCGCTTGATGCAGACAATGAATTTTTAATTTGTTTATTTCTTCAGTATTTAGTTAAAAAATGTCTCATGATACAGACAATGAATTTTTAATTTGTTTATTCTTCAGTATTTTAGTAAAAAATTTCGTTTGATGCAGACAATGAATTTAAATTTGTTTATTTCTTCAGTATTTTAGTAAAAAAATGTCGCTTGATGCAGACAATGAATTTTTAATTTGTTTATTTCTTCAGTATTTTAGTAAAAATTTCGTTGATGCAGACAATGAATTTTAAATTTGTTTATTTCTTCAGTATTTTAGTAAAAAAATGTCGCTTGATGCAGACAATGAATTTTAAATTTGTTTATTTTTTCAGTATTTTAATAAAAAAAAAATATCGCTTGATGCAGACAATGAATTTTTAATTTGTTTATTTTTTCAGTATTTTAATAAAAAAAAAGTCGCTTGATGCAGACAATGAATTTTTAGTTTGTTTATTTCTTCAGTATTTTAGTTAAAAAATGTCTCTTGATGCAGACAGTGAATTTTAAATTTGTTTATTTCTTCAGTATTTTAGTAAAAAAAATGTCTCTTGATGCAAACAACGAATTTTAAATTTGTTTATTTCTTCAGTATTTTAGTAAAAAAATGTCGCTTAATGCAGACAATGTATTTTAAATTTGTTTATTTCTTCAGTATTTTAGTAAAAAATGTCGCTTGATGCAAACAATGAATTTTAAATTTGTTTATTTCTTCAGTATTTTAATAAAAAAAAAAGTCGCTTGATGCAGACAATGAATTTTAAATTTGTTTATTTCTTCAGTATTTTAGTTAAAAAATGTCTCTTGATGCAGACAATGAATTTTAAATTTGTTTATTTTTTCAGTATTTTAATAAAAAAAAAAGTCGCTTGATGCAAACAACGAATTTTTAATTTGTTTATTTCTTGAGTATTTTAGTAAAAAAATGTCGCTTGATGCAGACAATGAATTTTTAATTTGTTTATTTCTTCAGTATTTTAATAAAAAAGAAGTCGCCTGATGCAGACAATGAATTTTTAATTTGTTTATTTCTTCAGTATTTTAGTTAAAAAATGTCTCATGATACAGACAATGAATTTTTAATTTGTTTATTTCTTCAGTATTTTAGTAAAAAATTTCGTTGATGCAGACAATGAATTTTAAATTTGTTTATTTCTTCAGTATTTTATTAAAAAAATGTCGCTTGATGCAGACAATGAATTTTTAATTTGTTTATTTCTTCAGTATTTTAGTAAAAAATTTCGTTGATGCAGACAATGAATTTTAAATTTGTTTATTTCTTCAGTATTTTAGTAAAAAAATGTCGCTTGATGCAGACAATGAATTTTAAATTTGTTTAATTCTTCAGTATTTTAATAAAAAAAAAATATCGCTTGATGCAGACAATGAAATTTTAATTTGTTTATTTCTTCAGAATTTTAGTTAAAAACTCTCTATTGATGCAGACAATGAATTTTTGATTTGTTTATTTCTTCAGTATTTTAGTAAAAAAATGACTCTTGAAGCAGACAATGAATTTTAAATTTTTTATATTTTCAGTATTTTAATAAAAAAAAGGCGCTTGATGCAGACAAAGAATTATAAATTTGTTTATTTCTTCAGTATTTTAGCAAAAAAATGTCGTTGATGCAGACACGAATTTTAAATTTGTTTAATTCTTCAGTATTTTAGTAAAAAAATGTCGCTTGATGCAGACAATGAATTTTTAATTTGTTTATTTCTTCAGTATTTTAGTTACTAAATGTCTCTTGATGTAGACCATGAATTTTAAATTTGTTTATTTTTTCAGTATTTTAATAAAAAAACAGTCGCTTGATGCAGACAATGAATTTTAAATTTGTTTATTTTTTCAGTATTTTATTAAAAAAAGTCCCTTGATGCAGATAATGAATTTTAAATTTGTTTAATTCTTCAGTATTTTAGTAAAAAAATGTCACTTGCTGCAGACAATGAAATTTTAATTGGTTTATTTCTTCAGTTTTTTAGTAAAAAAATGTCGCTTGATGCAGACAATGAATTTTAAATTTGATTAATTCTTCAGTATTTTAGTAAAAAAATGTCGCTTGATGCAGACAATGAATTTTTAATTTGTTTATTTCTTCAGTATTTTAGTTACAAAATGTCTCTTGATGTAGACAATGAATATTAAATTTGTTTATTTTTTCAGTATTTTAATAAAAAAAAAAGTCGCTTGATGCAGACAATGAAATTTTAATTTGTTTATTTCTTCAGAATTTTAGTTAAAAACTCTCTATTGATGCAGACAATGAATTTTTGATTTGTTTATTTCTTCAGTATTTTAGTTAAAAAATGACTCTTGATGCAGACAATGAATTTTAAATTTGTTTATTTCTTCAGTATTTTAGTTAAAAACTGTCCCTTGATGCAGACAATTAATTTTTAATTTGTTTATTTCTTCAGTATTTTAGTAAAAAAATGTCGCTTGATGCAGACAATGAATTTTTAAATGTTTATTTCTTCAGTATTTTAGTTAAAAAAGGTCTCTTGATGCAGACAATGAATATTAAATTTGTTTATTTTTTCAGTATTTTAATAAAAGAAGTCGCTTGATGCAGACAATGAATTTCTATTTGTTTTATTTCTTCAGTATTTTAGTTAAAACTGCTCCCTTGCTGCAGGCCAATTCATTTTTTAATTTGTTTATTCTTCCAGTATTTTAGGTAAAAAACTGTCGCTTGATGCAGACAATGAATTTTTAATATGTTTATTTCTTTCACGTATTTTAGTTACAAATGTCCTCTTGATGCAGACAATGAATATTAAATTTGTTTATTTTTCTCATTATTTAATAAACAAAGAAGTCGGCTTGATGCAGCCAATTGAATTTCTAATTTGTTTATTCTCAGTCTTTTAGTTAAAAAATGTCTCATGATACAGACAATGAATTTGTAATTTGTTTATTTCTTCAGTATTTTAGCAAAAAACTTTCGTGATGCAGACAATGAATTTTAAATTTGTTTATTTCTTCAGTATTTTAGTAAAAAAATGTCGCTTGATGCAGACAATGAATTTTTAATTTGTTTATTTCTTCAGTATTTTAGTAAAAAATTTCGTTGATGCAGACAATGAATTTTAAATTTGTTTATTTCTTCAGTATTTTAGTAAAAAAATGTCGCTTGATGCAGACAATGAATTTTAAATTTGTTTATTTTTTCAGTATTTTAATAAAAAAAAATATCGCTTGATGCAGACAATGAAATTTTAATTTGTTTATTTCTTCAGAATTTTAGTTAAAGACTCTCTATTGATGCAGACAATGAATGTTTGATTTGTTTATTTCTTCAGTATTTTAGTTAAAAAATGACTCTTGATGCAGACAATGAATTTTAAATTTTTTATATTTTCAGTATTTTAATAAAAAAAAGGCGCTTGATCCAGACAATGAATTATAAATTTGTTTATTTCTTCAGTATTTTAGCAAAAAAATGTCGTTGATGCAGACGATGAATTTTTAATTTGTTTATTTCTTCAGTATTTTAGTTACAAAATGTCTCTTGATGTAGACAATGAATTTTAAATTTGTTTATTTTTTCAGTATTTTAATAAAAAAAAGTCGCTTGATGCAAACAATGAATTTTAAATTTGTCTATTTCTTCAGTATTTTAGTAAAAAAATGTCGCTTAATGCAGACAATGAATTTTAAATTTGTTTATTTCTTGAGTATTTTAGTTAAAAAACGTCTCTTGATGCAGACAATGAATTTTAAATTTGTTTATATTTTCAGTATTTTAATAAAAAAAAAAGCCGCTTGGTTCAGACAATGAATTTTAAATTTGTTTATTTCTTCAGTATTTTAGTAAAAAAATGTCTCTTGATGTAGGCAATGAATTTTAAATTTGTTTATTTCTTTAGTATTTTAGTAAAAAAATGTCGCTTGTTGCGGACAATTAATTTTTAATTTGGTTATTTCTTCAGTTTTTAGTAAAAAAATGTCGCTTGATGCAGACAATGAATTTTAAATTTGTTTAATTCTTCAGTATTTTAGTTAAAAAATGTCTCTTGATGCAGACAATGAATTTTAAATTTGTTTATTTTTTCAGTATTTTAAAAAAAAAAGTCGCTTGATGCAGACAATGAATTTTAAATTTGTTTATTTCTTCAGTATTTTCGTAAAAAAATGGCGCTTAATGCAGACACTGAATTTTAAATTTGTTTATTTCTTCAGTATTTTAGTAAAAAAAATGTCGCTTGATGCAAACAATGAATTTTAAATTTGTTTATTTCTTCAGTATTTTAGAAAAAAAAATGTCGCTTGATGCAAACAATGAATTTTAAATTTGTTTATTTCTTCAGTATTTTAATACAAAAAAAAAGTCGCTTGATGCAGACAATGAATTTTAAATTTGTTTATTTCTTCAGTATTTTAGTTAAAAAATGTCTCTTGATGCAGACAATGAATTTTAAATTTGTTTATTTTTTCAGTATTTTAATAAAAAAAAAAGTCGCTTGATGCAGACAATGAATTTTTAATTTGTTTATTTCTTGAGTATTTTAGTAAAAAAATGTCGCTTGATGCAGACAATGAATTTTTAATTTGTTTATTTCTTCAGTATTTTAGTTAAAAAACGTCTCTTGATGCAGACAATGAATTTTAAATTTGTTTATATTTTCAGTATTTTAATAAAAAAAAAAGCCGCTTGATTCAGACGATGAATTTTAAATTTGTTTATTTCTTCAGTATTTTTGTAAAAAAATGTCGTTTGATACAGACAATGAAATTTTAATTGGTTTATTTCTTCAGTATTTTAGTAAAAAAATGTCGCTTGATGCAGACAATGAATTTTTAATTTGTTTATTTTTTCAGTATTTTAATAAAAAAAAAGTCGCTTGATGCAGACAATGAATTTTTAGTTTGTTTATTTCTTCAGTATTTTAGTTAAAAAATGTCTCTTGGTGCAGACAGTGAATTTTAAATTTGTTTATTTCTTCAGTATTTTAGTAAAAAAAATGTCTCTTGATGCAAACAACGAATTTTAAATTTGTTTATTTCTTCAGTATTTTAGTAAAAAAATGTCGCTTAATGCAGACAATGTATTTTAAATTTGTTTATTTCTTCAGTATTTTAGTAAAAAATGTCGCTTGATGCAAACAATGAATTTTAAATTTGTTTATTTCTTCAGTATTTTAATAAAAAAGAAGTCGCTTGATGCAGACAATGAATTTTTAATTTGTTTATTTCTTCAGTATTTTAGTTAAAAAATGTCTCATGATACAGACAATGAATTTTTAATTTGTTTATTTCTTCAGTATTTTAGTAAAAAATTTCGTTGATGCAGACAATGAATTTTAAATTTGTTTATTTCTTCAGTATTTTAGTAAAAAAATGTCGCTTGATGCAGACAATGAATTTTAAATTTGTTTATTTTTTCAGTATTTTAATAAAAAAAAAATATCGCTTGATGCAGACAATGAAATTTTAATTTGTTTATTTCTTCAGAATTTTAGTTAAAAACTCTCTATTGATGCAGACAATGAATTTTTGATTTGTTTATTTCTTCAGCATTTTAGTAAAAAATGTCGCTTGCTGCAAACAATGAATTTTAAATTTGTTTATTTCTTCAGTATTTTAATAAAAAAGAAGTCGCTTGATGCAGACAATGAATTTTTAATTTGTTTATTTCTTCAGTATTTTAGTTAAAAAATGTCTCATGATACAGACAATGAATTTTTAATTTGTTTATTTCTTCAGTATTTTAGTAAAAAATTTCGTTGATGCAGACAATGAATTTTAAATTTGTTTATTTCTTCAGTATTTTAGTAAAAAAATGTCGCTTGATGCAGACAATGAATTTTTAATTTGTTTATTTCTTCAGTATTTTAGTAAAAAATTTCGTTGATGCAGACAATGAATTTTAAATTTGTTTATTTCTTCAGTATTTTAGTAAAAAAATGTCGCTTGATGCAGACAATGAATTTTAAATTTGTTTATTTTTTCAGTATTTTAATAAAAAAAAAATGTCGCTTGATGCAGACAATGAATTTTTAATTTGTTTATTTTTTCAGTATTTTAATAAAAAAAAAGTCGCTTGATGCAGACAATGAATTTTTAGTTTGTTTATTTCTTCAGTATTTTAGTTAAAAAATGTCTCTTGATGCAGACAGTGAATTTTAAATTTGTTTATTTCTTCAGTATTTTAGTAAAAAAAATGTCTCTTGATGCAAACAACGAATTTTAAATTTGTTTATTTCTTCAGTATTTTAGTAAAAAAATGTCGCTTAATGCAGACAATGTATTTTAAATTTGTTTATTTCTTCAGTATTTTAGTAAAAATGTCGCTTGATGCAAACAATGAATTTTAAATTTGTTTATTTCTTCAGTATTTTAATAAAAAAAAAGTCGCTTGATGCAGACAATGAATTTTAAATTTGTTTATTTCTTCAGTATTTTAGTTAAAAAATGTCTCTTGATGCAGACAATGAATTTTAAATTTGTTTATTTTTTCAGTATTTTAATAAAAAAAAAAGTCGCTTGATGCAAACAACGAATTTTTAATTTGTTTATTTCTTGAGTATTTTAGTAAAAAAATGTCGCTTGATGCAGACAATGAATTTTTAATTTGTTTATTTCTTCAGTATTTTAATAAAAAAAAGTCGCTTGATGCAGACAATGAATTTTTAATTTGTTTATTTCTTCAGTATTTTAGTTAAAAAATGTCTCATGATACAGACAATGAATTTTTAATTTGTTTATTTCTTCAGTATTTTAGTAAAAAATTTCGTTGATGCAGACAATGAATTTTAAATTTGTTTATTTCTTCAGTATTTTATTAAAAAAATGTCGCTTCATGCAGACAATGAATTTTTAATTTGTTTATTTCTTCAGTATTTTAGTAAAAAATTTCGTTGATGCAGACAATGAATTTTAAATTTGTTTATTTCTTCAGTATTTTAGTAAAAAAATGTCGCTTGATGCAGACAATGAATTTTAAATTTGTTTATTTTTTCAGTATTTTAATAAAAAAAAAATATCGCTTGATGCAGACAATGAAATTTTAATTTGTTTATTTCTTCAGAATTTTAGTTAAAAACTCTCTATTGATGCAGACAATGAATTTTTGATTTGTTTATTTCTTCAGTATTTTAGTAAAAAAATGACTCTTGAAGCAGACAATGAATTTTAAATTTTTTATATTTTCAGTATTTTAATAAAAAAATGGCGCTTGATGCAGACAATGAATTATAAATTTGTTTATTTCTTCAGTATTTTAGCAAAAAAATGTCGTTGATGCAGACACGAATTTTAAATTTGTTTAATTCTTCAGTATTTTAGTAAAAAAATGTCGCTTGATGCAGACAATGAATTTTTAATTTGTTTATTTCTTCAGTATTTTAGTTACTAAATGTCTCTTGATGTAGACCAGGACTTTTAAATTTGTTTATTTTTTCAGTATTTTAATAAAAAAACAGTCGCTTGATGCAGACAATGAATTTTAAATTTGTTTATTTCTTCAGTATTTTAGTTAAAAAACGTCTCTTTATGCAGACAATGAATTTTAAATTTGTTTATTTCTTCAGTATTTTAGTAAAAAAATGTCTCTTGATGTAGGCAATGAATTTTAAATTTGTTTATTTCTTTAGTATTTTAGTAAAAAAATGTCGCTTGTTGCAGACAATTAATTTTTAATTTGGTTATTTCTTCAGTTTTTAGTAAAAAAATGTCGCTTGGTGCAGACAACGAATTTTAAATTTGTTTAATTCTTCAGTATTTTAGTTAAAAAATGTCTCTTGATGCAGACAATGAATTTTAAATTTGTTTATTTTTTCAGTATTTTAATAAAAAAAAGTCGCTTGATGCAGACAATGAATTTTAAATTTGTTTATTTCTTCAGTATTTTAGTAAAAAAATGTCGCTTAATGCAGACACTGAATTTTAAATTTGTTTATTTCTTCAGTATTTTAGTAAAAAATGTCGCTTGATGCAAACAATGAATTTTAAATTTGTTTATTTCTTCAGTATTTTAGAAAAAAAAATGTCGCTTGATGCAAACAATGAATTTTAAATTTGTTTATTTCTTCAGTATTTTAATAAAAAAGAAGTCGCTTGATGCAGACAATGAATTTTAAATTTGTTTAATTCTTCAGTATTTTAGTTAAAAAACGTTTCTTGATGCAGACAATGAATTTTAAATTTGTTTATATTTTCAGTATTTTAATAAAAAAAAAAGCCGCTTGATTCAGACGATGAATTTTAAATTTGTTTATTTCTTCAGTATTTTTGTAAAAAAATGTCGTTTGATACAGACACGAATTTTAAATTTGTATAATTCTTCAGTATTTTAGTAAAAAAATGTCACTTGATGCAGACAATGAAATTTTAATTGGTTTATTTCTTCAGTATTTTAGTAAAAAAATGTCGCTTGATGCAGACAATGAATTTTTAATTTGTTTATTTTTTCAGTATTTTAATAAAAAAAAAGTCGCTTGATGCAGACAATGAATTTTTAGTTTGTTTATTTCTTCAGTATTTTAGTTAAAAAATGTCTCTTGATGCAGACAGTGAATTTTAAATTTGTTTATTTCTTCAGTATTTTAGTAAAAAAAATGTCTCTTGATGCAAACAACGAATTTTAAATTTGGTTATTTCTTCAGTATTTTAGTAAAAAAATGTCGCTTAATGCAGACAATGAATTTTAAATTTGTTTATTTCTTCAGTATTTTAGTAAAAAATGTCGCTTGATGCAAACAATGAATTTTAAATTTGTTTATTTCTTCAGTATTTTAGTAAAAAAATGTCGCTTGATGCAAACAATGAATTATAAATTTGTTTAATTATTCAGTATTTTAGTAAAAAAATGTCTCTTGATGTAGGCAATGAATTTTAAATTTGTTTATTTCTTCAGTATTTTAGTTAAAAACTGTCCCTTGATGCAGACAATTAATTTTTAATTTGTTTATTTCTTCAGTATTTTAGTAAAAAAATGTCGCTTGATGCAGACAATGAATTTTTAATATGTTTATTTCTTCAGTATTTTAGTTAAAAAATGTCTCTTGATGCAGACAATGAATATTAAATTTGTTTATTTTTTCAGTATTTTAATAAAAAAGAAGTCGCTTGATGCAGACAATGAATTTTTAATTTGTTTATTTCTTCAGTATTTTAGTTAAAAAATGTCTCATGATACAGACAATGAATTTTTAATTTGTTTATTGTTACGTTTGAATGGTAACGTCTTTATCGTTTTTTCGCGGTTACCGCTGCTCGTTGAATCTAAAACTCAGCGAGTACAAGTGTAAAGAGGTGGATGAGTTGTTGTTCTGTTGTTCTGTTGTTCTGTTGTTCTGTTGTTCTGTTGTTCTGTTGTTCTGTTGTTCTCCAGGTTCACCAGGTGTTAGTGCTTTGGTTGGCTTGCGTTTTTTCGTTAAGGCTGTAGGGTGAACGATCCTGGCGATATCGTGTCTCCGTGTCTTCGCGTTGAATCCACTCGTAAAATGTCACTTCTGTCTTCTCTCTTCACTTCTCACTTTTTCGTTCTCTTTGTTTATTACGGTCTTCTTTTATATAAGTTTGGTGACCTATATACAAGTGTAATCGGAGGGGCGCTTAGCTGATCCTTGCGCTTCAGGTTGCACCGATGATCGAGTTGCGAAGTCGCGTGGCACCGTTTAATGACCTGAATGGTCAGCATTTTCGACGAACAAACAATTTACTTATTTTAATACATTCGTTACGTGTATCCACACGTAACACGTCCGGGGTTTTTGCAAAACGTCGCCCTCGACGTATATTTTAATACATTTTTGCGCATATACAATATTTTTCTTATAATTACATACATATTTTCATACATTTTGAGTAGTAATTTTTTTTTACAATAAATAGTTTCGTAGCAATATTATAATTTTTTTTTTTACAATGTAAACGGTAATTAAATAATTCTAAAATACAATCGCAATATAATTAGTAGTAAAATAATAACAGTTTCGTTGTGATTCATGAAAGCAGTAATAATTTTAACAATATATATGTTGAATGTGGTGATATAGCTAAAGGTTATAATCCGGTTTCTTTTGTTCGTTTTTCCTCTAGTTTTCGATGATAATCAGAATTGTAAAATTTGATTACTTGTAATAATTCTTCAGAATTGAAAGGCTGGCTGGTTGTTGGTGATGATGATGCTATTGGACCTAAAATCAGTCTATTTTGATTAGTAAAAGGGGCCCCCGTCTCACGAGAATCCTCCATATTATAATTATAATTATTAATATTAATATTTCACGTAAATCCTTTCTAGTGGATAATAATATGGTCGAATGCTCTTTTATATTATAATTTTGAGTTTCTATTACAGTCGAAATATTTAGTTTGGTAATGTTTAATATATTTGTAATATTTACCCTATTATCATTAAATAAATAATTAGTTAATTTACTTGTAATTTCTGTATTAGATTATTACTATTAATTACTTTTTTATTATACAAAATATCTGATATGCTTAATCGAGATTCATAAAAAAAATGTTAAATTGATTAAAAATTTGTAAGTTGTCGCTAATTTTAATAATACAATATTAAAATTATACGATACTGGATATTTTCTATACCTTTAACTGTTTTCTGAACAAATTTGTTTGAATATATTTTTTTTGCTATATATTTTCCTGTTTAACTATATTAATAATACTACTTATAATATACTTAAATCTATCTATGTATATTTATAATGTGGCTAGGTTTCGATCTTCAAATAATTTCGTTGCATTCGCAGATACGAATTTATTTTATCCAATACATTTACTCGTACTTCTTGTGATAAAATTTAAAATGTCCTACTGCTGAAGATTGGTTAACATCCTCGCGGAAATATCATTGTCCAATTAGACGTATTTGTCAATGGTTAAAATCTTCTGCTTCTTTTTTTTTTATTTCCTTTTTTTTTTTATACATATTTCTGATTTCTTCTTTTTGTTATTAGTATTATTATGTCTTATGAAAGTTTTTCTTTATATATTTTTTATTAATATTCTTCTTTTTTTTTTTTAATGTCTTGTATTTTTTATTATTATTAATATTAATAATTTTTATGTCTATATTTTTATTACAATTTCATTTTGATTTCATCCTTATAGTTACGGTTATAAAGCCTTTTTACAATTAATATAATATATGCGTATTGCATAAATTTACAGAACTCATCTCATTCTAACATATTTACATTATTATACTCTTATATGCATGTTATTAAAATTGTTTACAACAATGACTCTTATTTAATAATTTCTTTTTTTGAATAAGAATGACATTTTTTGTGATGTAACGGTGCGTGTCGGGTTTTGTGAGATGATGCGCGGAGATAACGTGAGTAGGGGTAACCCCGAGATCGCGCGTGACGAACTTACCTTCGCGCGCGATCGGACCTCTCGTGCACTCCGTCAACGGCTCGCCGATACCTCGACAGCTACCGTGTACGTTGATATGAGCTCCAGAAGGAGCCCACTTCCGGAAATACGAATCAGGATTGGTAGACGAGTACCGCGGGCTCGTCTGCTTATCGAACTGAGGATCGGGATTCCTGGGTGAATACGGGATGACGAAATAACACGACTCGTAAGATAAAATGAAATCAAGTTTATTTGTTGCTCCGTAGTCCGATACAATAACTAGATCGCGAACACGTGGAGTACCACAATCATTCGGGTGACCCGGGCGCAATCGCGGGGGACCATAATCCGGACGCGGGATCGCGACGCGAAGAGAGTCCGCGAGGATTGCTCGAGTACGCTATACTCGTCGGGAGGGTAAAAGATCTGACCTTGTCTTATTACCGGTGAACCTCCTCACGTCTAGAATGCAATGATGTGTAGTTGACGGCGGCGTCACTCCAATGAACTCGAGGACCTTCTCGCTCGGCGGCTCACGTGAGAATGTCTCTTCTCGATTCTCCCCCATTCCCCCTCCCTTCCGTATTACGCGCGGTCTTACCCGACGGCCGTGCGGGCCTCGCGACGGAGAACCATGACGAGTGGCTCGCGCTATCGTCACTCGTCACACCCCCCTCCCAGACGGCGGGTACCGGGTAGGTATCCGGCTTCTGCCAGTACGTTCTCGGAGCGGGGTCGAGAATGAGGAACGTATCAAGCCTGCGTACGACTTCGAGTCTTACGCGGCGACCAGCTTTTCGTTATTGCGGACGGTTTAGCTTTCTTGGAGCCTAGTGGACGACCCGGGCGGCGTACTATCCCCGTAGGCGCGGTTCCGCGTATCTCCTGACTATCTCTACGCACTATCTTCGATGCGATCGGGCGGCGAACTACGAACGCTGTTTTTCGCGGTCGTCCGGGTTTACGCTTGGTGGGCACGGACAGCGCCGTCTGACATTCATTCGCCGGCGCTACGGTGTCTCTCTCGCTTATTTCGGTTACACGCTCGCTCGCATTTACAATGTTTTCGCTATTCGAGGGCG
This sequence comes from Theocolax elegans, assembly GCA_026168455.1. Taxonomy (NCBI): domain Eukaryota; kingdom Metazoa; phylum Arthropoda; class Insecta; order Hymenoptera; family Cerocephalidae; genus Theocolax; species Theocolax elegans. Next base: position 8,372 of record JANSJX010000289.1, on the reverse strand, counting down.
GACAATTACTCGCCCTTGCGCGTGACGCATCCAACGGTGGAAGAGTTTTCTCGAAGTCGTCTTCTTCCGGGTCTATACCCTTTTGGTACGGCTTGAGTTGTTCTGCATGGACGGGAGAATCCGAGTCCCCGTCCCCGTCAATTAACGAATAAGTGTTCGTCCCAATGGCTCTCGAGACTAAGTACGGTCCCCTGTATTTCGGTGTGAGTTTAGCCGACACGTTATGAGCTGCCGATGAGAGTACTTCGTTACGTCTCCAGACTAGGTCGCCTGTCTCGTATTCGACGATGCGGCGACCTTTGTCGTAGTAAGTCGCTTGCTTCTCCTGGGCCGATTCTGCCCGATCAGCTGCTGCGTCGTGTAGCAGTGGTAACCGGTCCAAGCGTTCTTTCCAATCTTCGAGTGCGGTTTTATTTTCTTCTAGGAGCGCTGCCTTTTCTTCGCGTTTTCTTAACGAGTCGGGAGGCATTGGTTGCCTGCCGTAGATCAACATCGCTGGGCTTGCTCCCGTCGAACTTTGTATCGACGTATTGTATGCAAACGCGATCTCGTGAAGGTTCGAGTCCCAGTGCTTATGATCCTTCTCGATAAACGCGATTAACATGGTTTTTATCGTTCTGTTCACGCGCTCGACTGGGTTTGCCTGTGGGAAGTAGGGGGGAGTAGTCATATGCTGCACCCCGACTTCCTTTAGGTAATCGTCTACGAGACTATTCTTAAATTCTGTTCCGTTATCGGACAAGAACGTCGACGGTACTCCGTATCGGAAGAAAACTCGGTCCTTTAAATTCTTGAGGATCGTTTGCGCGTTAGCCTTCCTTATGGGTATGCACTCGATCCAGCGGGTAAATAAATCTTCGAATATCAAAATGTATTCGAAGCCTTGGACGCTCCTCGGAAACGGACCCATAACGTCCCCTGCGACAACTTCCCAGGGCCGTTCGATGGTCCGGCGTCCCATTAGTCCTGCAGGTAGGCGTTGTTCGACCTTGCATTGTTGACAGATCAAACAACATCGGACGTAGTCGGCTACATCCCGGTATAAGCGTGGCCAATAATAGTACAAGGCGATACGCTTATATGTTTTCTCCCTACCTAGGTGACCCGCCGTGGGCTCGTCGTGTCCTTGTTTTAGAACGAGCGCACGCTTCTCAATCGGGACGACGAGCTTCCATGCTTCGTCATCACCGAGTGTTGCGGACAACATTGAATCGGGACGATATGTATACAATCTCCCCGTTATTATTTTCCATTTGGGGAAATCACTAGGGCTTTTCATGACTTTATCGTATTGGCCCAGGTACCACTCATCAGTAGTCTCTTGACTCTCGGTCACCGCGCTGACCGATAACTCGTCTCCCTCGCTCATTCGAGAGAGTGCGTCGGGCACGTGGTTGAGTGCTCCTTTTCGGTATTCTACCTCGTAATCGTACCCTTGTAGCTCCAGGGCCCAACGAGATAGGCGGCCCGTCGGATTACGCAGATTGCATAACCACCTGAGACTCGAGTGGTCGGTTATAGCCTTGAACTTATAACCTTCGACATAAGCGCGGAACTTACGAATGGCCCAGATGAGAGCGAGACACTCTCGCTCTGTGACACTATAATTCCTTTCGCTGTCTGTCATCGTGCGGCTCGCAAATTCGAGCACGCGTTCCTCCCCGTTTATATTTTGTACTAACACTGCTCCGAGTCCTGTGTCGCTTGCGTCGCATTAGATCACGAACATTTCGTCAAACGACGGACGGTGTAGGACCGGGGCCGTCACGATGAGCATCTTGCATTGCTCAAATGAGGTCTGTTGTTCCGCTTGCCATTCGTATTTACGGTCTTTCTTCGTTAAAGACGTAAGGGGCTCGGCGATCGTCGCGAAATCCTTTAAGAATTTCCGATACCACGACGCCATTCCTAGGAACCTCCTCAGCTGCTTAATATTTTTAGGAGCTGGGTAGTTCAATATCGGCTCAATCTTAGAAGGGTTGGGCCGAAAACCGTCTCGGTTCACTAGTACCCCGAGATATTTTACCTCTTCTTGGCAAAATACGCTCTTCTCGCGATTGACAGTTAGTCCTGCCTCCTTGATTCGCAATAGTACTGTCTCAAGTAACTTAACGTGCTCCTCAAAAGTCTCGGACGTAATTATCACGTCATCGAGATAGGAGTATACGTACGGTTCGAGGCTAGGACCGATGATACAGTCTATCAGCCGCTGGAACGTCGCACCAGCGTTATTGAGACCATACGGCATTCGTGTAAATTGGTACAGGCCCATCCCTGGTACCGTGAAAGCCGTTATCTCGCGAGAGTTGACATGCAGGGGGATCTGGTGGTACGCGCTACTCAGATCCAGCGTGCTTATATACCGCGCACTCTGTAACTTGCGCAGGATGCTATCCATATTCGGGAGGGGATAAGCATCCGGCTTGGTTACTGCATTGATTTTCCTGAAATCGATGCAGAACCTATATTTGCCATTATCCTTACGGACCATGACCACAGGACTAGACCAACTACTAGCCGAAGGCTCGATTATGCCCGCAGCGAGCATTTCATCAACCTGTTCCTTCATTTTATCGCTAATAGCCTTGGATACTGGATAGCACTTTTGCTTAATTGGGCGAGCTGACCCTACATCGATCGTGTGCTCCGCCAAGCTTGTGCATCCGATAGGACCGCCACCCGGTCCCAGCATCCGGTCTAGTAGTTTTCGGAGTTGCTCTCTCTCGGCGGGTAGCGCGTCCGCTAAGCCGATTGAGTTGAGAGATGCTATACACGGGAAATCCACGCCCGCCAACTCCAAGGAGACTGATCTCTTCTCGTCTTTAAAATGCAAACGGTTCTCTTGTGGAAAGAGGATCGCATTAAACTTCTTAATAAAATTCACGCCTACATAACAATCAGCGTCTAAGTGTGGCATTATACCTATTTTGAGGTCGTGTTTTATACCTGCGACCTCAAACGGCAAGTAGGTATAACCCGTGACAGGAGAGAAACGTCCGTCTCCTAATTTCGCTCCCTTCCCGCTATCGGGTCGTACTGATTTACCTAATTCATTGGCAATCAGGAGGGCGATCGGTCCCATGACCGTTCGGGATGCTCCGGGGTCGTACAACGCCCTTAAGCGGTAAGGTCCTACGTTTACCTGTAGCCACCAGCGTCCTACGTCCTGGTCCGACTCTACACTAGCGGAGTAGTCTTCGGACGGTTTCCCTTCTATCGTATCGGTTTTATTACATTCTCCAGTCGATACGATTGCGGAAACTGCATTCTCCTCGTTGTGTCGAACGTCTCGCTCTTTTGTGGCCTCTTTACACGGGGGAAAGTCCGTTGAGACCCCTATTGGTCTTTCCCCTTCCCGTTTCCCGTGCATTTCGGACAGTTATATCGGAGATGACCTGGCATGCCGCATCCGAAACAGTATACCTCCTTCGGGACGTTCTCTCTACCGAAGTCTTTCTTCTTATTCGGGGGAGACTTTCGTCCGTCGTCTGCTCTCTTACTCATGTTACTCTGTCCCGAGCCTTGCTTACTCTGAGCGGGACTTCCTCCCTTTGTCGAACGAGAGTCGTTCGGCTTTTGTTGAACGGGGGCGTAACTCTTCCCGTTACCTTGTCGGGAGTTCAGTCGCTCCGTTGAACTCGTTTTCAAGGAGCGGATCTCCTTGAGCATCTCAGCCATTAGTTCGACTAACGAACGGTCGGTCTTTTTAGTGGTTGTTTCGGTTGCAGCCACTTTAGGTCGACTAGGAGGATCCTGACTTGGTTTCCCTGTCCTCGGTTTGAATCCTAGATCAGGGTGTAACATCTTCTCTGGAGGCGGCGGAGGTTGGTATGATATCTCGGCCTCCAGCGTTAGCTCGGCGTCGCGTGCCTTTTCGAGCAAGTCTCGGATGCTTCGGCATGAGTTACGCTCTATCATACGCTGTAACTCAGGCAGCATGTTTCGGTGTAGTAAGTCAAGTTGTTGACTTACGCTCGGGATTGGCTGTTGTTTTCGTAACATCGAACCTAAGCACGTTATATAATTGCGCACGGGTTCGCCTTTCCCTTGGGTTCGTCGGTTCGCATCGCTCGCTAGTCTTTGTTGGTAACGGCGGTCCATGCCGTACCAATCTCTAGCCTCGTGGCAAAACTCCTGCCATGTCGTCCACTGGTCTTTATAATCGCGGTACCACGTGGACGCGACACCGGTCATTAGTTCGGCTAGTGCGGGTATTAATTCCTCGTCTGTAAGCCTTGCTAATGTCCTGCATTCTTCTACCCTTGTGATGAATAGATCAATGCTATCATCTGGTTCGCCGGTGAATCGCACGTTCCATCGTCGAACTATATTGCCGATATCCCGTGTATTTGTCGATCCACCGTTGCTCTGCGAGTGGTGCATATTTGCTCTATATGCGCCGCTGGAGAGGTTCCCCCCCTCCCAGGCGTTGCCGATATTTCCAAACGGTGGTATCGAACCACAGGTGCAACTGGCGCAGTGTGAACGCTGCAATCTAGTTACATTTTGAGCAGATCGGGTATGGTTGTTGCAGTGTTGTTGCGTGTGATCCCACGATTCACGCAACGGTGAGGCTTGACTTCGAGAGTGACCTAAGTTCGCGGGTTGTGACAAAGACGGTCTACTCTGGTCGTAATAATTGCATGTGAATGTATCTTGGATATTCACTTGCTGCCTCTGGTGTCTATCTTGGTGTTGGGCCCCTAGGTCGGGCCCAATATGTGCACTCTCTGTTGCATTATCGATGCGAGTGCTCGACGCGATGCCTTGCCTGTTATTTAGTGAGCTACTCCGTACCTCAGCTATCTGAGTTGACAGAGTTTTAATTTGCTCATGTAAGCTTTGCAAATAATTTATAAAGCTTATTGGTAGGTTAAACCGTTCGCCTTCGAGACCGTCCAGTGACATGGTCTCGCCTATCTGACCGTCGTTTCGTGGTTCGATATTCGGCGATTCGGTTTCGCTGTCGGTCGCCGACCTCGTATTTCGGTTGACCGAGCGCGTTGGCGAGGGGTTTCTCTGGGTGTTGGCACTGCCGTTAGTGCCAGCTTGTGGTATTATGTAATCGTGGTCCCTACCGGCTTCATCTAGTAAGATGCTAAGCGGGTGTGTTCTATTGGGATCGTAATCCTGTCCCAGTATAGTCGAACTGGACCGTTCTTGACAAGTTTGCTCGATCAAATCTTGTCTCAAATACACGCGGTGTGTATATACTTCATTCTCGTCTTCCGCCTCTGTAGGCTGGAAGTCCGCCGGGACGTAGTCGCCTTTGAGCCATCGATAAAATCGGGCGCACTGCTCAATGCGGCTACCCGATATGACTAGCTCCAAGCTAGTCATCATATCTGTCCTAGTATCGTCGTCTAGGTACATGAGCCATTCTTCTATTTCTCGGTGACCAGACATGATGATGCGCGTGTACAAATTTGTCGGTCAGTGTGTGTGTTCGCAAGTAACGAAAATATATATTGCGAGATTCTAAAGAGCGAATACGCTGGTATAGTTCCGTAACTAGATAGTTCGTAATCGAAAAGGACCGTCAAAATATAAATAAATATAAAGTAAATATCTTATTATATATATGAGGAAAGAAAGGGAAAATATATAATTGTTTATTTTCAAATATATGCGCTAATTAAATAATAGCTACGGCGAACTATCTAAGTGAAAAAAAAATTTTGTACTGAACGGGAACCAGTGTTGTTAGTTTTTACTTGTACAACAAAAATTAAGTAAAAATTAACAATTCGTTATAACAAAAAAAATCAAGATTATTTTGTAAATTGTTTAATTGCAAATTAATTTATAAAATTCAAAATTATGAGGAACATAGATTATTCGATTTATATACGTAAGTTATTATGGATGTGATAATAGAAAAGAAAATAATAATTTAAATACGCGATATCCGTGTCTCAAACGTGAGCAGAATGCCGTTAATTTCAAATAAATGTATAATTATTTTTATTTATATATATATATACGTCTGTACATACATATAATTGCTTATTCGTGATTACTTTTAAATAATTTATGGGAATTATTTACCATTATTACACAATTAAATGTTCAAAAAAAGAAAGGTAATATCGAATAATCACTAAAGAAAATAATGACTGAATGGAGAGTTCCCGAAAAGTAATGGTTTGGTTGTTATATAAATACGTAACACCAATCGACTACAAAGACATGTGTAATATAAATATAACGCTAATATAACTGTATATATAACGCACACACTGAACCGAATTTACTATCTTGTTCGCTACACAAGATAGTGTAGTAAGTGTGAGAGCGCAATGTTATTTGAAAAAATCAATAAATAATTAAAGAACCGTTCTAAATTGTCTTGAAAAGGTGTCCAATACTTAACCAATATTGATAAAGTACGAACATGCGTATTTATCCGTGCGAGAAAGTAAAAACAAATTTTACTTTCTCTCTCTCTCGCACTTACTATACAAAAATAGTGAGACTGGGAAATACGAATCTCCAGTCTCGCGCCGATGTAAACAACTCGCTTTGTTTACAAAACGCACGCGCGCTCGATACTCTCTTCGCGAAGTACGTTGGCCTTGACGTTTTCACTACTCGGTATATTTAATTTTTCGTTTAGTGAGGTACCCGGTTAGAAAGAAAATACCAAATTTTCTTCTATAATCCCGTATGCCCAGTGCTAACTAGTTGGGCGCCATGTAACGGTGCGTGTCGGGTTTTGTGAGATGATGCGCGGAGATAACGTGAGTAGGGGTAACCCCGAGATCGCGCGTGACGAACTTACCTTCGCGCGCGATCGGACCTCTCGTGCACTCCGTCAACGGCTCGCCGATACCTCGACAGCTACCGTGTACGTTGATATGAGCTCCAGAAGGAGCCCACTTCCGGAAATACGAATCAGGATTGGTAGACGAGTACCGCGGGCTCGTCTGCTTATCGAACTGAGGATCGGGATTCCTGGGTGAATACGGGATGACGAAATAACACGACTCGTAAGATAAAATGAAATCAAGTTTATTTGTTGCTCCGTAGTCCGATACAATAACTAGATCGCGAACACGTGGAGTACCACAATCATTCGGGTGACCCGGGCGCAATCGCGGGGGACCATAATCCGGACGCGGGATCGCGACGCGAAGAGAGTCCGCGAGGATTGCTCGAGTACGCTATACTCGTCGGGAGGGTAAAAGATCTGACCTTGTCTTATTACCGGTGAACCTCCTCACGTCTAGAATGCAATGATGTGTAGTTGACGGCGGCGTCACTCCAATGAACTCGAGGACCTTCTCGCTCGGCGGCTCACGTGAGAATGTCTCTTCTCGATTCTCCCCCATTCCCCCTCCCTTCCGTATTACGCGCGGTCTTACCCGACGGCCGTGCGGGCCTCGCGACGGAGAACCATGACGAGTGGCTCGCGCTATCGTCACTCGTCACAGTGAATTATCAATTATTAATTTATTCTTTTTTCTTTATTACATAATTCGGTCATATATTAAACTAGTAAGAGAAATTTTTTATTCACAAAATTCTTTCCTTTATTCTATATTACTTACAAAGTTGAAATATGTGCCTTTAAATATAAGTCAATATATTGTCGACTATAGTATTGTACAAAGTCAAATGAGTAAGTCACAATATATATATGTTTATATATACGTATGTATGTCTTTTCTTCTTTTTCTTATTTTTGTTTTTTTTTTTTACTTGAATTCTCAATGCATTAGATTACTATTTGGCTACCATTTTGGTGCTAATAAATGACAAACATACGAGCTCATTGCTCTACTAACTCTGTCATTGTTAGTAAAATTTCACTTTGTTCTGTCCATCTTTTGATGCAGAAATACTACACATATTCGAATAACTGCATTACTTTCAATAATTTCTTTTTCTTACTCAGTTTCACAGAATTTATTATTTATCTTACTAGTTAGAACTTTTGATATTAATTTAATATATTACTTTTTTTTTATTTCATTCTTATTCAAAAATAATAATAGAAGTAAATTGTAACTCTTTATCACTTATTATTTTAAGTAATAATAATTTTGTATATATTAATTTTTTTTTTTATGGTAAGTAATATGTAAGTTAGAAGGAGATAGTTTGCTACAATATGTAAAAAATATTGATCTAGTTAAACTGCATTAGTATTATTTTAGTATGTGAAATATCAATTATATGCTTAAAATTTTTAAAAATGTAGAACTTAAAAACTTTTGCGAGCGAGTATACTTGGCTCACTCACACAAGCGGCGCGACAATGTAGCATATGCGAGCTGCTTGTATGTATTGTAGTGGGAATGCGATAGTGAGACAATCGCAGTCGAGGTTTACAGTCAACTGCTGTATTTTTCTCCTACAGTTTGCGCTTC
>JANSJX010000288.1:0-38401 GCA_026168455.1 Theocolax elegans | reverse complement strand
GGCTAAACACGGTCGCGCGCGAACTCTCTCGATATACCGGTGTATACCTCTCCTCGGATACCCGAGCAAGAGGGGGAATACTCCGGTATAGAGACGTCTCACACGCCGTCTCTCGCGCTCTCTCTCTCTCTCTCTCACTAACTCGAATACACTTCTCTCTCTCTCTCTCTCTCTCTCTCAACCCGCTCCGTTTCGCCGCGACACTGCTCGCGCGCGAAAAGATGGCCGACAATTTCTTTAATTTAAATTAAATCGGTGAGGACGAAACCGAACGTCCTGTCACGGTCGCCATTTGTGACGTGGTATTCGCGCACCCGATCTAATTAATTAATTTTAATAATTAAATTAATCGTTGGGCCGCGTTGCCCAATACCGCGACACAATTAATTTATTTATCCGAACTGCGGGCTGTCGCCAGGAACGCGAGTTCGCTGGGACGTACGGTATGGAGGATTTATTTCGTCCGCCTCGAGCGGCGGATCGGGACATACTCCTTAGGCAATCGCCTAATTTTCGAAAAAGGGATGAGAGTGGGGAACACACACACACTCGCGCTCTCATCCCTACGTACCATTGCGCGCGTAATTGTACACTTCGATCGACGTAAACAAATGTCGTCGGTTGGCCTTGACATACCAAAGGCTCTGACGACTTACATTTAACAGGATTTAAATGCTTCGTTTGCCGCGAAAAGATTGTGTGCTCCGTCACAGATTGTATACAGGGTTTTTTGGTTCCTGATTAAGAATTTGTTCGAGTTTTAAAATCCGCAATTGCGGAGTCACAACTTCGCGTAATACATTTATTACAATCTCTAAAACCTTTGAAAATAATATGAATTCTTTCAGATTTCAATTTAATATTTTACATATAATTTTTAAATTGAATTGAACCTTCCCTTCAGAGTGATTTTTAAATAAATTATAACAAATAATCATTTTAAATCATCTTGATAGGTTAGAAATAAAAGTTTATTTCAGTTTAAAATAAGATGTTTAAGTGTAAAACGTAACGTTGAAGTGTTACAAGAATCAGTACGGAACGTAACGTTGCATTGTTAGATGATTGTTAACATCAATTATGTTATATTGTTACATTTATTGTTTACCTTTTGGTAAACATTGGAATAGAAAAGTTTTTTGTTAATTTGAAGTTTAACTAAATGAAGTTAATGAAGATGAACCGTTACAATGTTCCATGAATTGTACTAAAACGTGAAGTTACGCTGTTACACAAATGATGTCAGTTTGTTAAATTTATTGTATATTTTTGGGGAAATATTACAATAGACATGTTTGTTTCAGTTCAAATTTGACGAATTAATACAGAACGTAAAGTTATTTTATTGAATATGTTATTTAAATTCTAATGCACTTTAAAAAAATTTTTTACATAACGTTACAGTGTTACGTAATTATACATTGAACACGAAATTTTTTCAAATTTACTGCTCGAATCCTCGTAGAAATAAGAAAAAAATTTGAATCGAACGAAACGTTACATAACGTAACGCCAAGGCGTAACACGACAGTCATCACATTATCTCATCAAATTTATAACCCTCTCAATAAAATTCGAAACAGTTCTAAACTTTATTGTCCGGTAAAGCAACACCGTTACATCAAAGAACATCAAAATTTTTTAAATCCGTATAAAACCCATTAATTAGTAACACAACGCGCGACACACGACGATTCCCATTTATATCGAACCGATCTCACGTTCCGCAAAGAACACGTGCAACATCTATATATATGTACCTTATATACTTGTTCGAGTAAGAGAGACATTTCAATTTGAACTGCACCTTCGTCGAAAGAAAGCGAGTGGTGCATCATCCTATATCGCAACCGCTACGCGATGACTGTGCATCGCATTAAAATGAATGCGAAATAAAGAGGTTATGTCGATCCAAATGCATTTATCTCAGTTGTACGACGGAAAAATAGGCTGTGTTGTTCAATAATTAGAAAAATAATAATAATAACAAGAATAATAATAAAAAATAAACAATAAGATGGAGGAGGAACATTACAAAATGACTCAGCGGGTGACGTCACTGACGTATCCGTGCGTCTTTTTCCCTTGGGTGGCATCTGTTTTACGGAGATTCGCGTAGTGCATTGAGCAAAAACGTGATTCCTCGTTAACTATCGCAAGAAGATGGATGTATGCGTATACGCGTGTATTTTGCTATTGAAATTAATTTTCCTTTTGTCGAATCGAGTTTTCAAGTGCCGGTTCGACGAAAAAATTTTTACAACGAAAGAAAAATATGAAATTTTTAATATTTTTCCGCGATAATATAGTGTAGTTAAATTCGGACAATTGGTTGACAGTTTTTGACCAAAGAAACGTTTCGATTATCGCTTCGATCTACTGTAGGGAATATTGAAATCGATTGAGAATATAATTGAACGTTTAATAAATAATGTTTCGAATTGTAATACAATACACTAATAAAGCTTGTAACAAAATATAGCCTATATATTTGACCTAAACTTAAACCATTGAATTTTTATTAAAGTTGCATAAAACTTTTAAAAAAATAAAATTTGCCATACATCCCTAATAAACGTTACAAACATAGTTTGAACAAAGCTCAAAATGTACAATTGTTCCAAAATAGTTATAAAAATCTAAGATATTCTACTTTGAAAAGAAAATTAATTTCTAAACCCTTCCTCCAAACAAGAACATACTTTTGAAAATTGAATTTCTACCACGTATTATAATGTTCTTGTGTACAGCCATATGTCACGAAACGCAAATGGAGGGCAAATAAAATGTTTGAAATCGTTTATCAAATCCTAGTATTAAAGGTCTATATATAGTAAATTGATTAGTGTCCTATTTTTGGGGTGACGAATCAGTAAGATTCAATGTAAGTATGAAGGGATGTCAGTTATGCTATAGGAATCTACCTTTATCAAGGGAGATATTGTTAAAAATAATGATTTTGAAATAGAGTAAAGACACTATACTGCAATTAACTTTTTTGAATGATATCTGTTTGGTATTATAAAGGACAATCAAACCAATATACGCTTTGAAAAAGAACGCAAGATATAAATTATAGAAATCTATTGTTTATCGACTCGAAAATTCTATTTGAAAAGATAAATTAAAAATTAATTAAGTACGTCGGTAAAAAAATGATTACTGTCGGTAACCCAACAATTATCGTTAAATTATATAAATATAAAAGTAAGAAAATATTCATGAAGAAAATTTAAAATGCGTGTGAATAACCTGATGGAATTCGTACCTTAAGAAAATAATTCTTATTAATCATATTAAATAAAGTCACGCGGTCGGTAACCAAAAGTTGAAAAATTTTATAATCAGAAAAAATTAAAAATTCAAAAGTAAAGTACGTATAAAAGAATAGAATAGAGTGACGCACTAAAAATCAATTATTGTCCTCATTAAAACTAAAACAACAGATTGTCAATAACAAAAATAACAAAAAAAATAAAGATTTTAAAAATCAATTGATATAAATCCTCAAGCAGATTATACTCAACGAATAGCCTACGAAAACTATAATATGGTATATATATCAAACTAAAAAAAAAAAAATAAAAAAAAAACAATTAGTATCAATTAAATACCACCCAGAATAGCAACGTATGTAGAATTTGCTCGACAGCAGGTCGTTGCTTTACAAATCAGCATTGCATTCTTTTATCCGTTTGTTTCTTCTCCATGTGTGACCCAATATCTAACCGACGTGATTTATATCCTATATCTCTCTTTCTCTTTCTTCTTTACTTCTCGATGATCGTTCGATACTAAGCGTATAATTACGTGTGACCCATGGGAGGTGTGTAATTAGTTAGGATTCCCACTGATTGAAACGCGTGTCTCCACACAAATACACATGATTTTTTTTTTCTTTCGTTAAAAAATTTTGAGGTTAGTCATTAATTTTTTTAATTTTTATACAATCGAAATGATAGAATTTTTTTGGAATATGTAACGTGATGATATAATTAATATTTAATAATTATTATTATTTCTGACATAACTGATCAATAACTTAAAATTTTTTCTTAAAAATCACATTTTACTTTATTTAAATTTTTTTTAATTCAAAATTTGAACGATTAAGATAAAAATTTTGTTTTAATTTTTTTACTATGTCGTCATATTAAACTTATGCAAGAAAATTCAGGACGACAAAACTATTTTAACAATAACTATTTTAATTATTACAAAAAGATAACAGCTGATGTATTATAAATTTATTCTGCGGTTACAGTAAATTTTATAAAGAATTCAACACGGTAAAAATATAATAGATTACAATTTGAATTATTATAATATAATAAAGTGAAAACATAAACAATATTAAAACACTTGTGATCCCTATATGAAAAATAATACAATTTTTTAGGTTATCATTCCTCCAACAGCTGATACACCTCATAAGTTTACAGTATTTATCTAGGTCTGATTGTTTATAAAACGATTCAATAGTATTACAATCAATTTAATTTATATAAATTTTATATTATTTTTGTAAAATTTCTCTTTTACTAATGAAATATTCTATCTTTAAAATTATGGTAATAATTGATGCGGTCAAAAAAGTGATCATAACCAAATAAAGTTAATGTTAACAATTTATTTGTTATTCGTCATCTTAAATAAATATAATGAAGGTAAATTTACAGTTCATTCTTAAATCGGTATTATTAACAAATCCGACATCCGAAATTACGATTTAAAAACTATATCACAAGACTACAATTACCTCGCTGATCACACGTGATTAATAATTAGCCGCTTGGCTCTGTCCATCGAGATTCACCTTAACGCACGGTCGACCCCATCCAATCCTCGGTCACCACCCGGTTCTAGTCGAACTCAGGTCTGATATCTCCGTCGACCCGTCGTTCTGATTCCGATTGTACACATCGGTATTTAATATCTCACTTGAACCATCAGCGACGACGGAGCCAGCAAAATCAAGTCAAGGAGATTGCGGACTGGTTCCTCGTAGAGAAAAAGGCGTGCTCGGCCAGAAAAAGAGCGAGCCACTCATACCGCGTATTTATGCGCGAATTTCAAGTGACGCACCTTATGTCCAATTAATTAATTATTCACTTTCCCGCGAATCTTACCATCAGATCATCGCGTTTATCGACCAAATAAAACGTTGCAATAATTTAGTTGATTTTCTATTTAATTACAAGTACCATTAAATAAATAGTTATATTAAATGAAATTCAATATTATTACTTTTAATTGTATTTTTTTCAATTAATGTAATTATTAACTAATACAAACAAGAGGATGGATGGCGCTCGCTGAACGGGCTACACGTGTCTGATATAGCGGAGCGATAAAGTGCAGTTTTACAAGATATAAGTAAGCCTGCTATATTGTAGGTGTAAGAAAACTGTAGAGTACAAAAAAGGAACAAAGTGAATAATAAAGTTAGCACTGAAATCAAAGTAAGTAAGTGTAAAAAGTGGAGAATAAGTGGCAGCGAGAAGTGAGGTTAGAAAGGCATGCCGGGACCCGGAAGGCCGAAGAAGGTAACGACGCCTAACCTGCAAAACATGCAGTCCGTGCAATCCATGGTGAAAATGACGAAAGAAAAATGGGAAGTGGCGTTAGAAAAGCTGGTAAGTCGATGGATAACTTCAAAGAAGACATCGTCAAATTAGTCGATAGAAGTGATAAAGAAATGAAGAGAGATGGAGAGAAATAATGACGGAGGTGAAACTAATGCACTGAGAAAAGTAATTCTTTGCTTCAAAGAAATGGTGTATTTGCCATTGTCTTAAAATGTTTACTTTGCGACAAATGTCAATTCTTAACTATTAAGAAATATTCCTTAATAAAAAAGTAATCATTTGAAACCTAATATTGTTTACTAATAGATATAAATTTTAAACTTATTTATAAAGTTAAGATTATTATTAACGTAAGGATATACTTTCAGATCATACTGAACACATTCGTTTAGTCAAATAGTAAATATATTTAATTACGCCAATATACGAGAATTAGGTAGACATACTTATATCATTAATGCATAATATTTACTATGAAGTTCAAAAAGTCGTTGACCTCCCTCTAGCGGAGCGTGAAAAAGATTACCCTTATGATGCATTATATTAATAATAATATTTCATTTATTACGTATTAATAAAGAATGTTTTAATTAGACAAAATTATATAATCGCTTTTAACCAAAAATTCAAGTCACTGAATTCTTAATAGTTAAGACATGTGCCTTTCGCCGTATTCTAATCCACATTTCTTAACAATTAAGAAATATTCTTTGACTCAAAGAATCTCTTTTCTCAGTGTGCGTGAAAAAACATGAAACTGAAAGAAAGGAATGGAAGAAAGAGAAAGAGGAACTGCACGAAAGGATAAGTAGATTAGAATTAGACAAAGAAAAGAAAACGAGAGATGAAAAAAAGAAAAACATCGTAATAAAAGGAGCGCAATTCGAAAACGAAAATCTGACTCAAGAGGTAAAGATTTTCTTAAAAGAAAAAATTAACGTAGAAGCGAACGTGATGAAAGCGACCCGTTAAAGTTAAAAGGAAGTGTGGAAGAATAGTATTAGCTGAAACTGGATTGTATGGAAAAAAGAAGGAAGTTATGATCAAGAAAAGAAAAGCCTAGGACAAGAAAAATTTACATTGATGACGATTAACATGGAAAGAGAGAGAGATACAAAATAGAATAAGAGAGGTAGCACGACGAAAGAAAATGGCAGTAAGGCAGCAATGTAAAAGTTAGGATATATGAAAATTTCATAGACAATAAATGTTTAAAATGGAACGAAAGTAGAACAGATGGGAGGAATGGAGAGAAAGACAAAATTTAAGAGAAAGAGAAGAGAAAGAGAAAGTGCAAATTTGTAAGTGAGGTCGGCTTAGGAAATAAGAGTCAATCAAAATAGTATTCAAGGTTTGTTTCTGGAATATAGCAGGAGTGAAGAATAAGTGTATAGAAGTATGGAACTGTATAAAGTGAATGTGATGTTGTAGGTTTAGTAGAAACTTGGATTGAGGAAAAGACTGGATAAAAATAAAAAGCAAAATGCCAAACGAATTTAATTGGAAAATGTGAACCAGCTCGAGAGAAAAGAAAAAGGCAGACCAATGGGAGGAATAATAACAGGAGTGAGAAAACAGATAAAAGAAAAGAGGGTGCTGTGAGCAGTAAAATGTAGTCGAAAGAAAACTGGAAATAAATAATAATGAATGGAGGATATTTACAGTCTATAGTAAATTCAGAGGAAGTGTTCAAGAAAGTAAAATGAGTCAATAGGTGAAAAGCAAGAAAATAATCTGCTTATTGGAGGTGACTCTTAATGCCAAAACAGTAAGAGGGAGGAATAATAAATAGTGAAAATAAGGACAGATATAGAAGACAATCAAAAGAAAAAGTGATTAATAAGGACGGAAAAGTGTTGCTACAAGAAATAAGTAAAAGAGGGTGGATGATTTTAAATGGTTGTGACGAGGTTCAAGAGGAGGGAGAATGGACTTATATAGGTGAGCAAGGTTGTTCTGTGATTGACTATGCTATTGTAAACAGTGAAGCGTGCAAAATGTGTCAAAATTAAAAATATTAGATAGAAGCGAATCTGATCATCTACCACTGGTGGTAGAAATTGAAAGTGAAGGCATAACAAGAATAATAAATGAGGATGCAATAGTGATAAAAAAAGTCTGATTGGACAGAAGACGGTATAAAAAATCTATAAAGAAAAAATGAAGGAATGGAGGAGCAATAAAACGGATAAAGCTGACATATGGACAGAACTCAAAGGACAAAATAAATGACTCTAGAAACACAATAACAAGCAAATAAAAATTTGGATACTAGGTACAAGACTATGGCATAACAGTGAGTGGAAAGACAAGAAAGAAGGGTAAGAAAGAAATTAAGAAATTCAAAGAGAATCACATTACAAGAGAGCAATATTTAAGCGAAAAGAAAAAATACAAGGAATGGTGTAAATTGAAAAGAAAAGAAGAAGAAAAAGCTGAAGAAGAAAAACTAGCAAGTATTAAAACAGAAGCAGAAGTCTGGAAATACATAAATAAAGAAGAAAGAGAAGGGAAGGAATAGATAAAGAAATAAAGTTGGAGGAGTGGAAGAATCAATTTATAGTAAACCTAGAAGGAACAGATAAGAAAACCACCCAAAAACTGACGGAAAAAGTACAAACGGAGGAGGAAGAAAATGAGATAGCGGATGAAGAAATTTATGCACAAATAGTGAAAATGAAGAGAGGAAAAGCGGTAGGAGAAGACGGAATCGAGAACGAAGCTTGGATTTTTGCGTCACCAGGTGCAGCAGAAGCGTTTAAAAGGATAATTAGGTAATTTGGAAAGAGGGTGGTATAATAGATGATTGGAAAACGGGTATAATAAGTCCGATATATAAAAAGGGAGATAAAAGCGATGTTAAAAATTACAGGGGAATTACTATTATGGACACCGCATATAAAATCTACGTAGGAATTTTAAATGACAGGTTAGAAAAAGAGGTAGAAACTAAATTAAGCGAAACGCAATTCGGATTTAGAAAAGGTAGAGGAACAATCGATTGTATATATACGTTGAATTATTTGATAAATAGGGAAATTAAGCACAAGGAAGGAAAATTATATGTATTTTTCGGGGACTTAAAGGAGCATTCGATAAAGTCGATAGATTAAAATTGAAAGATAGTATGGAAAAAATAGGGATAGGTAAGAGATTAAGAAATAGAATACTAGAAACATATGAGGAAACGAAAAATAAGGTTAGGATAAATGGAAAAATGACCACAGAGTTTTGGACCACTAAAGGGGTTAGGCAGGGATGTCCACTCAGTCCAGGATTATTTAATATATATTTACACGAGTTAGAGGAGGAAATGAAAAAAGGACTAGTGGGTGGTATAGGCATTGGGAATTTAAAAATTTGGTCAATTACATACGCGGATGATATAGCTTTAATTGCAAAGAGTAAAGAAGAACTAGACTATATGTTGAAAAGATTTAAGGTATATCTAAAGAAAAAAGATCTAGAGTTAAGTCCGGAGAAATCAAAGATAATTGTGTTTGAAAAAGGGAAGGGTAAGAAAAATTAAGAAAGTGGAAATGGGGAGATAAAACGATAGAAGAAGTTAAAGAAATAAAATACTTGGGTTATATATTACAAAAGAATGGAAGAAACGATAACCACATTAGGGAATTAAAAAGAAAAGCGGAAATAGTAATGAGAAATACATGGAGTATAGGTGAACATTTGTTTAAAAATTCGTATAATAGGAGATTAAAAATCTTCTCAACCCTGGTAGAATCAATAGGATTATATGGATCGGAAATATGGGGTTGGGAAAAACCAACAGAATTAGACATAGTACAAAGAAAATATATAAAATGGGTATTAGGTTTAAATAGATCAACGGCAGATTACTTAGTGGCAGAAGAAACTAAGGTTATACCAACAAGTTTAAAGGCAATAAAAAGGGCAGTCACTTATGAGGAAAAGGCAAAAAATTCTGATAAAATAATAATAAAAGAATGTATACATGAAATTGAAAGAGAGGAAAGTAGTGATAAAGTGGGTAAATGGGAAAGCGATCGAAATGCATGCTGGAAGAAAGTAGAATTAGATATAAGGGAGAAGGAAAGAATAAGATCAGAGCAGGGAAATATAATATCAGAACTATGTATTAGGTTAGCGGAAAAAGAAAAAGAGATAAGAAAAGAAAGAATAGATAAATCAAAAAGTTGTAAAAGATATAAGTCTTTAATAACAGAAAATGTACCTGAATATTTAATAAAAGATTTAAACGGAAAAGAAATGAGCATTATAGCAAGGTTTAGATTAGGTAACGAGGAAAAAGAAAATATGTATTGGATGAAAGACTGTGATAAACTATGTAGAATATGTAAAAACGAAAATGAAAATTTAGAACATGTACTATTTAACTGTAAGGAGAAAATAGAGAAAGAATGTGATATCAGCATAGTATTAAGTCAGGACGCAAAAGGTTTAAAAACATTGAAAAAGATATTGGAAGTGAGAAAGAACTATATGAAAGAATAAAAGTGTGTTCAAATGTATATAATACAATGTTATATAAATATGCAATTACTTAAAATGTATGTCGTGAAAGAAGTCCTAAGCCGACAGGTACAGGATTATGTATAATAAATAAATAAATAAATAAAAAAACTAATACAAACAAATTAATATTTGACTTGAATATTTTTTTTTACACTACGTCTGAGATTCCTTTTGATTTATTTTTAATTTAAGTCAATCATATTATATGTAATTCAATTCAATACTATTACCATTAATT
The DNA here is from genome assembly GCA_026168455.1 of Theocolax elegans. Classification (NCBI taxonomy): domain Eukaryota; kingdom Metazoa; phylum Arthropoda; class Insecta; order Hymenoptera; family Cerocephalidae; genus Theocolax; species Theocolax elegans. Next base: position 28,060 of record JANSJX010000288.1, on the reverse strand, counting down.
TAATTTAGTATCAAAGCTGCACTATTACCTATTAATTAATCACTTTTAATTCAATACAATTATTAACTAAACTAAATATTTACCTAATTCAAATAAATGAAAACTTTTTTCGAATCTAAATATATTTTGTCTTTTCATCGTTCAATAATTCAATTCAATACTATTACATTTACATTAAATCATCTTAATTCAATGCAATTATTAATCAATCTAAATCTTACCCTGTTCGTCAGGGCATGTTGTTCATAAAAAAAAACACACACACACACACACCATTAAAGAATTTAAAATGACCGACAACTTTTTCATTGATCTCTCGACTAGACGAGAGAGTAACATTATCATCGACGTGGTATGTAATAAAGAAAAATACCAACGATCTTACAATACGAATACACACAGAAAGGGAGCTCATATAATTACTTTGGTATCGTAAGCCATAAATGTCGTGTTATATGCATATATACATGTGTGTGTGTGTATAATGTATATTGATCAGACGCAGGTGTCCTATCCACAATCTTTTAATGGAATTACATTTTTTCCCCATTCTTTTTGCTTTTAAAGGATGATGTGTTTTTGTATCTAGGTTTGTTCGCAATGTGTATACCTCGTGTCACCGAGAGATATCAATGCAATTGACATTTCAAATGTATTCCGAGATTATCTATACATATATATATATATATATCGATATCTCTTCTATTGTGCGTGTGTATTGAGCCATTTGAAAAATGTATAAAGTGATAAAATAATTTATGTACACGGAGGAATTTTAAGATATTAACGTTGTTCCTAGTGGAAAACAATGCGTTTACCGAATTTTTTTTTTCCTCAACGAAAATGGTCCATAAGTGTTGATGGTTAAGGGTCAATAAATGGTTTCGTCTAACCTCCAAGTGTTTATTTACACTATGGGTATGTTAATAAAAAATATTTATCGTGAGATTTAATTTGTATTTATACGACGTATTTTTTTGGCCAAGGAATGGCAATGAATGTTGGTAATTAACGGAGAATGAATATGGTTTTGTCTAACCTTAAAATAATTAATTTACACGCGAGGTATGTTAAATCAAAAATAATTATTAATAGAAATTGAAAAGGATTTATAAAGTACTTTTTGTGGACAATAAGTAGTGATAATTAATGGCTAATAAGTGGTTAAGTCTAACTTAAATTATTAAAAAGAAATTGAAAAAAATGTGAGGTTAGGTCAAACTATTTTTTGGGCAAAATCTATTGACTTATTGGGTATTTTTGACCAGAAACTTTAGATTTATTATATTTATCATAAAACTATTTTCAATACAAGTAAAATCTAGCTTAATAGGTGATAACATTTTTTTATTGCAATATTCATATAAAAAACATCAAATCGGCCATAATTCTTTCTGAAAATAATGTTCGTTACTAATCAATAACTGTTTACATTTTAACCCCGTTTCTTTTCTAACATTGAATTAAATTAGTTTATTTTTTAAATTAAATTAGTTATTCTTTAATATTTAAAAAACATCGCACTATGTAAATATATTCATCATAGAAATTATTGGATATTTTTTTGTATATTCAAAACAATTTTTATAAAAGTGTCCAACTATTAGACCAATAGCTGTGTTCGCTTTTGATATCCTACTTTTTTTTAAATAGATAAATTACCTTCGAGCCCATCGGTTATAAATTATCAATTTCTTAGGTTGGTCGTTTCAGTTCTTTAAAATTGTTAAATAACAAGTATAAAGAAAACTGCTAGAATACTTTTCAAGAAATAGACTAAAAATGTCTACACATGATTTATCCTCCCACATTTTTATTCAACAAATCACTCAATTTTCGACAATGTATAAAGTTAACAACAATCAATCCCGTAAATTCAATTTTAAGGTTACTTTTAACCTATAACATTATTATTTTTCATCAAATCACCTTCTTTCGTCTTCATTTAAAATCCATAAAATCACAAGTTTATTATAAAAAAAAAAGAAATTTATTTTCTTTCAAAATACTCTAAAAACAATACAATGTTTCCACGCACAGAGATACAGTCATCTCGAAACATAACCTAAATCCAAAAGAAACTTCTCACCAAAACACAATTTTCCCGAATACAATTACACATACACACACACAGTACAATTCGCGTGCAAAATCACAATTCGAGGAGAGTTAAGCGGTCTCCACTCACGCGTGCATATATAGATCACGATCGATTTCGCTGCGATCACACTTAACGGCTTCATTTTCCCTTTTGTATTTACACTAAGCGAATAACACTTCGCGTGCAAATGACTATTACATTTTTTTCTCCTCGTCTACTAGAAAAAGAGAGTGATAATCGCACACCGTTTAAACCAAAATGTCTATATATATGTATATGCGTGTTTGTTGTATAAATTGAGTTGTTCGAATAGAAATTTGAAGTATATATGTATATATACATCGATCGTGATTTTTTCCTCTTCGTCGCGCGGTTAGCCGTGATTGATCGATTGGTAATTGGTGGTTGGGCGCTTTCGAATGAACCTATTGGGTATATCGTAAATGCCCGCTTGACAGTTTGTGGGTATTACCTTCGATCCTGACGATTTAATGATAGAAACTTTAACGTTTCTCGATCATAAAATGCCCTTTTTATTCTCCGGAAATTGCCCGTATATTTGACTCGATTCGTTATTGTTATTATTTTTTAATCATTTATTATTATTATTATTGTTATTATTGTTATTATTTATTATGCAGATGTAATAAATCTGTAATTCTTAATGGGTTAATAAAGAAGAAAGAATAAAGAATAAAGAATAAAGAATAAGAATTATTAAATTTTTATTATGTTTTATTATTGTTATATTATTTTTTAATTAATTTTTATCATTATTCAATTTATTAATTACTATTATAATTGTTATTATTATTTAATCCATTATTACTTTTGTTATCATTCAATTATTACTATTTTATTATTATCATCATCATTATTATGAATAATCCAATCGCGTTCGTGTAGACACAACCTCAATGCGATCGTAAATTGTGATACACGGGTCGTTAAATCAATGCGAACAATATATATATATAAGGAAACTAGAGAAAGAGAAACATATAATATACCCTCGAAAATTATATAATCAAGTATAGATGAGATTCATTGTTTAATAATCGAAAAGAACCTTGGATGGCACTTTGATGCGCGCAAGTGATATTATTAACGGTGAATAAACGAAATCGTAAATTACGATTGAATTCCAATTCATAAATGTCGAAAAGCGACGTTAGTGTTATAATGTGGTGTGCGTGTGTACACGTCGATCTAAAATATAAGAGTCGTAAAAAAAAAGCCACTGGGTTGTAAATCACGGGTATATGAATGTAATAATTTCTATATAACAACTGCAGTCATGGGAAACATCATTACCTTGAGTTGTCCGAACGAGATTTATTTTACATATATCACTCGTGCTCGACGGAATAAGCTTAAAAAGCTCGGGCAAACAATAAGTGAAATTTTAAATGTTTGTTAAAACGGCGCGAAACGTGTGGAGGTATTTGGTAAGGAATAGATTAAAAAAACTTTTTTTTGAGCTTTCTAGTATAAAGCTCTAAAGGATTCTATTGTATATTAAAAACTTTCTAGTATAAAGCTCTAAATTATCTGAAAATTAAAAAAAATCTGATAAGCGTTAGTTAATGATAAAACAATTTTGTTTTTAATTTGAATTTTTTAATTTCTAATATACTTTATAAAAAGTCTTTGTTGAAAACTCAAAATGTTTTGTAAGCTTAAATGTGCTTTTAAAAATTTCACATTTACTGAGCCCATAATAACTTTTTTTACTCTAATAAATATATACAATGTGTACAATCTATCAAGGTTATAAAAGGACTTAAAGTTTCGAAAATTTTTAAGAATTTTATATAATGCTCCTAACAATAGATGAATTAACTATAGAAAAGCTATTCCAAAATTTCGATAAAACTGTGAAATTTTAGTATCAACAGTTCAAAAGAACCTCCAAAAGCTGTATAAATTCTGAAATGATTTCTGGAAACAGTTAAAAATTCTCTAACAAGTTTTAAAAACTCTAATTATATTTGTAATATAACCCTAAAATTTTTTTTTAATATTTCCAAAATCTTTTAAATACTCACGTAAGTTCCAATACGGTTTCAAAGAACCCCAATCATTTTATATAAGATAAAAAAATACATAAAACTTCCAAAACAAGCCCTACAAACTCTAAAAAGTTCCAAAACACTTTTAAAAATTAATATAAAAAAAATCACTTCTAAGGGAAAGAAGGTACCCAGTTTTTCCAAAATTGGTCGATAAATTAAATTTTTTTTTTCATTTTGAATTTATATTTAAAAAATTATTATAAATGTATTGGAATAGTTGTAGCTTTATAATTCAATTTACAAACTTATTTATCTTTATCCAATTTAAAAAATGTTAAAGTTATTTATTTTTTAAAATTATTACATTTTTAATTTTTTTATTTTACGCAGACACACACACACAGGTACATATAAAATGTGGACGCGCGTGTGTGTGTGTGTGAGAAAATTTTGATTCATTTGGAAATAATTATAAAGATTATTTTACAGCTGATTTACTTATTATTTATTATTTTAATATTAAATATCCTTTTGTAAGTTTGCACAACAGGTTTAACATATCAATTTGAAATGTTGTACACTATTTCTTGAATATATGCACAACACATTTAAAAAGAGACTTTATATATTATATTGGATATTGGATAAAACATTGATATATCTTCATTTATGTACATAAACATTTTAATTACATATACACATTTAACGAATTAATAAGTTAAGTTGGTCAATTAAATTATATAATTCAATAAGTATACGGAGAATAATATTCTTAAATTTTATTTATTTTTTTTATTAATAAATTATCAGTTCAGGCTGATACAAAATTCATTAAAATTCTGTGCGCAGAACTCGAATAGAAATTTATTGTCTTTTCTTAGAACATAAAGTTAAATAAAATATATAATATATTTCCCTTAAAATTATGAAAATAATAAATTTAACAATGTTGGACTTAAAGGTATCATCTTCCCTTGAAGCTCCCAACAAAACTCTCCGACCATTTAGAAGCCCTCTAAAAATCTTACCAAGATTAAAAAAAAATCTGTACAAGTTCATCCACCCATAACAATACCATATGATCTCCCATTCTCAACTAATCCATTAATAGATCAATTTTCTAAAAAAAAAAACAAAAAAAAAATCAATACATCGATCGATACCACGTCGCACAATCATCAATCAAAAAAGCACCCGCAAAGTCATAGAATACAAAATCATAGTCAGGTACACACAACAATGATAAGCAAAAGAAAAATTTCTAATTGGATCATTCGTATGTACGGTTAATCTTAATATACAAACGAGATTCGATTTATCGGCATCCTTGATTATACGTACACCGTGGAATGCGTCGGTCTTATTGTTAGTTACGCATCGTCGAGTACCACATACACTGCACACACATATATATACACGATAGATCTCGATCGTAAATCCAACGATCATTCCCTTTCTTCTATTCGTTTTACTCCGTGTGTGTGTGTGTGTACTACACACTGTGTACGTGCAGTTATATTGACATGTGTGAATGTGCGTGTGAGTATTTATATAATGTGTGTGTGTGGTGTGTGTGTGTGTGTGTGGATGTGTAAGTGTGTATCTATCTATCTTGGGTCATTCTGTTCCTTTCTCCGCAATAGGTATTACATACTTTCTTTTTCCTCGACGTCTCGCTTATAACTTGTGTACCTTTGTTTTGTGCATCTATACGACTGCACGTCACGTACGTCTGTCTGAATTAACATTTTTACAACGATTTTGTATGAAAATTGTTTAAATTGTCGTTCCATTTCTTTGCCTTCAATTTAGTTTCTTTTATCCTGAACTGTTTTACCGACGTGCACGAAAAGTCATATAGTTTCATTCGCTGATGATAATTGGTCGGATTTTTTATTTTCGGGTGGAAATGTTTGAAAATACTTTTAATTTAGACAGTTTTGAGCGGACTGTTTTACCGACGTGTACGAAAAATCAAATTTTTAGATTCGTTAATTCTGTCAGAATTTCAATTTTCGGGTGGAGAATTTATTTGAAAAAATTGTTATCTGCTCACGTGCTCTTCTATCACTTAATTATACGTGTACTGCTTTACCGACGTACGAATGCGTAAAATCAAGATTTTTAATGTTTGAAATTTTATTTACATATTAGTAAGAAAATTTATAAAACATATTGATAAAATTATGGAATTCCTTTGGTAATCAAGACGGTTTGGTGCGCTATATACCTAGACAATAGAAAATCGGATTTGTTGTATAACAATCGCATAAATTCCATAAATAAATCTATTGAACGGTGATCCTGATAATAAATAAGTATATTCTTGTAAACCAATAGTTATCTATCAATTTTTGATAAATTTTTTGTACCCATGAATGTTCAATGGCGACGTGTTTGATCCACAATCTATTATTGAAATAATTCGCTCTCAAAATTTATGGATTTTTAAATCGTATTAAAAAAACGATTTTTGGATGAATAAGAAGGACCGAGTTAATCCACTACTACTCTATAAAATTGGAATTAACTATCATTATTTACTGGTTATTCAACTAAAAAATCATGAAAGATCACAAATTCACATAGATATATATCCGTATAACATAATGTAATACCCACACCAAAAAAGCAGTATTCTCCTTGTATTGCTATAAAAATAATATCGATTAAAATAAAAATCCAAAAAAATCAAGCTTGGGAAATTCGAATTTCTATTTATTTTTAACATTTATTCACATTAATTATAAACAATTGCGTAACCATCAACTATCGATTAATCGCAATCCGATGTATAACGTTCACTTAAATATGACAAATCGCTTACAAGATAAGGCCATGCACGATCTTTTAATATAATTTAATTAATTATATATACGCATAACATTAGCGCGACTCACAATAATTTATTACGGTCGGTATATAGCAGAAAAAAAATATCATCCGATTTATCCCGGATAAATCGATAAATTTATACTTACAAACATATCTGGTGTATACAATTTTTTTTTACGAATCAGATTTATTGGTTATGATTGGAATAGTTTAAAAGTGAGTCGGTCACGTTGATGTATACATAAATATTTATATATAGTAATTAAAATATAAATTAATTATGATTTCATTCAAAAGTAGCTTAATTAAGTATTAAAATTAGTAGTAAAATATTAAAAGAGTTATAAAATATTAATTTTTTCGTATTCCATAATGAAAATTTGAGTATTTTGAGGTTAGGTGACACCAGCTATTACACAATAATTGCAGATTTATTCGTTAAGATTTGAACAAAGAAGAGAATTGAGGTTATGTTTGTGATCATGATTTCCATCTTTAAGTCCCAAATTCAATTCGATAATTAATTATGAAATTGATTAGCTAGGATTCGTGTTTAAAGGAATAATTTATCACCGACATAATACTAGAGAAACACCCACTGAAAATCCATTATTTTGAGGTTAGGTATAGAACCAATTGTTGTACATTGCATATTTACTTATACTTATCATTAATATTACACGATTGAAATATTAAATTAATTATATAATTTCTATTAAAATTTAATAGTGATTTTTTGGGCATAATTATCAACGCTATTATTGTCCAAAAGCAAAAAAGAAATATTTTACAAATTTCTTATTCCTACCAACTTAACATTATCGTATTAAACATCAAAACTTGTTATTCACACAAAAAGAAAACGAAATTATATAATTCCGAAGTATTAAAGGACGTAATCCGATTTGTAAGAAAAATACCCATTTCACCTATAAAAAAAGAAGAAGTAAAAGGACCGTAATGAGTTTATATACCTAATGGAATATGCATATATATGAAACTAAGAAAATAAAATTTTAATTTTTTATCAAAAACTAAAATTTATACAGTTCATGTATGTACTTAAAAAAATACGATAAAATAATCCTCGTATAGTAGGATGAAACCTTTAGAAATGTACCTATTTTACATATATATACATTCCCGTTCTTTTTTTTATCAAAGTTACGCTTTTGACCAGTAAGACGCGATTGTGCAAAACCTTTACCTATCCGATGTACCAAGATTTACCTTTTGCGCTTTCCTGGATAAATTCACGTTGCTTTAGAGAGGATTAAAATTTTCAATGGGAAGCATACGTATATATGTTGCGTATACACCAACGTTAAAATGTATATATTGTATATATCTTCGATTTGTTGTAGATTTGCGCAGTGCTCTCTAGAAATTGAAAAAATGTATGTTTAGCTACTTTCAAAAAATGTTTACTTTATCGACTTTAGAAAATTATGTATTTAATCCGGTGAGGAAAGGGGAAATTTATTAATTTTGACTAAAGGCGTTTGTGAACTTGAATGTACATAAAATGCTAAGAAAGAAATCTTTAATACTCTTTAATCTTTAATAATCATTTTTAATTGAACTAGTGATTCAATTAATTCAATGATATTCCTCACCAAACGATAATTGCTTATTCAATTCAATACTATATTATTTTGTATTTCTTTTCAATTTAGAATTTTAGAAGAAAAAAGTCAAGTAAATGTTATTATCTTTTATTGTCATTTCTTCTAAGATTCACGTATACAATATTCTTTCTAATTTTAAAATAAAATCATTAAAATCAATATTTAAAACAATTTAATACCATCAATTTAATTTATTTCAATTATATATTATTTTTGTAAAGATATTCTTTTATTAATTCACTTGATTTTCTATTTATAATTAAATAGTTATTTAATAAAATTTAATATTATTACTTTTAATTGTATTTTTTTAACAAACAATTAATATTTGACTTGAATCAATTTAATTTTTTTGACACTACGCTGAGATTCCTTTAATTCTCTTTTTAACTTAATTCAATTTAATAATTTCATTATTATCAATTCTGTACTATTATCTCCTAATTCATCTCTTTTAATTTAATAAAATCATTATAACCAAACTGAATGTTTATATACAAAAGTTTTAAAGTTTTTTTTCCAATGTCGTTTGGAATTCTGGTAAAATTTGTATATTAGAAATAAAAAAATTATTTTGTGAACAAATAAATACATTTTTTTAAATTTCTACGACAGGCCCTTAATTTTTAAATTCGTAATTTGATTATGTTGTTGGGTTTGAAGTTTATGCATTTTTTCACTAATAATTACCGTTAAAAATTGTTTACGTAAGTATTATTAAAAAATAACTTTATCTTTAAAAGATTGAAACGTCGAGCTTTTCTTTAAATTTCATGCTATTCACATGAATTTTGTTCAGCTTTTTAATTCAATATTTTAAAAATAATTTTTGAATTGAAAGATGCAGATTCCTGTAATTTGGGTATTTAACCTCTGAGAACGGATCTTACCCTAACTTTGGAATATCTTTTATAATGTAGAAATATAAAGAAAGCCAAGTTATTACTTGAAAATGAAAAGTACTTCCAATTTGATCGCTTACAACTCGGAAACAAATAGAGATAGGCACTCAAACCAAAAACCAGAAGAAAGTCGAGTTCAAGTAGATATAATTTAAAACAAAGAATCTAAAATTACTCCATTTGGAGCATAGTTATGAAGAAAATAAGAAATTGAAGAAATTTTAACGAAAATTTAATATGAAAAATTTATTGTTTCTTTTAACCTAAAATTCTTCGATTTCTTATTTTCTTCATAATTTTACACCAAATTAAGCGTTTTTCTTCTAGTTTTTAAGTTTGAGTGTAAATCTCTATTTGTTTCGGAGTTACATAAGCGATTAAATTAGAAGTAATTTTTATATGAAATTATTGTTAGATGTCGAATAATTGTCGTCAAAGTGGCCATTGGCAAGTAATAACTCAGCTTTCTTCACTATTTTTTATATTACAAAAGACATACCAAAATTAGGATTAGATCCGTTCCCGGAGGTCATGTACTATCCTTGTTAGTCAAATAGGTGTTAATCAATCTAGAAAATAGAGTCTATAATAGTTAGTATCAATCTAACGTATTGAAATAATTCAATCTATTAGATTAACCATGCAATCTAAGCTTATTAATCCAAAATTAAATCGCATAGATTGGTGTTCAATCTAAAAACTGAAGAAGGTACTTAAATAAAATCAATGAAATCTTATTTTTGGTTCTATACATACATTTTTTCTGCGATCCTTATGATTTTAAGCAAAACTAATCAATTTTTCGTTATATTAATCAATACTATTACCTTCAAATTTAATCATCTTAATATTCAATGCAATTAATAATCAATCAAATCTTTTTTATTATTTTAAACGTTTCTTCGTCCAATTCAATTCAATACCATTATAACTTCTAATTAATTTCTATGTTAAATCTTATTTATATCTTACACATTTTATTTTCTTTTAGTTCTTTTCGTATTCCCTTAAATTTGACGAAACTAAAAACGATCATCGTTCAATTCCATACTATTACGCATATTATTCGGTTACGTGAACGCAACGTCTATGCACACAATAATGCATTATTATTATTATTCATGCAAAACTCATTAAAACGAGAGTGGGTGTTAAGGAGTAATTTTTCGATGACACATCAGATTCCACCTTTTTTAATTGTACCCGCGAGAACAGAAATTAATTATCTTATATCATCGAGATGTGCATTATGCATATACGTATACACGAAGAGACCACCCGTAATAATTGTTCCTTTCGAACCCAAACAATTTACAGTGTTTGGTTAAATTAAAAAAAATATATAATATGCGAACACGCAAATAAGAGAATTTAATATTTAATTAAAGCAAATAAACAACTGCGAACAAGTAAATTAATAATTAAACTAGTATGTGAACAAAAACAAAAAATTATAATGTAATAAGTAAAATTACCGAATGAGACAACAAATAAATAAAATATTACTCATATTTATAAATAAAATGATAAATAAATAATAATCCTGATCAAGTAATGATAATTAGATAAGAAAAGTAAACACATAAACTGATAAATTAATAAGTAACAAAAAATAATTAATGAACAATCAATTACTAATAAACAAATACAGTTACATAAGTTAACAAATAAATACACTAAAAATAAATATATACAAAATCGGATAGATAAATAATTAAATTAATAAACAGACAAGCTGATATAAAGAAGTAAATAAATAAAAAAAAAGCAAAAGTATAAGTAAAAAATTTATCAAATAAATAAATAAACAATGATAAATAAAAACAATGCGAATTACAAACGTAAACTATAGAAACGGAACGATATCTCATTTTACGATCGATCATTGGTAACTTAATAATGCGAATAGAAAGATAAAGAAAAGGAAGGTTTCTTAACAATGTTTATATCACGCGCGGCTCGATAGTAAATTAATATAACTCGCGGTATCAAAAAGTTGCAAGTATATACCATTGATACCAAATTGTTTTAGTCTGTAACAATGAAAGTTTCAATGACAATCGTATAGGTATGATACAGACGTTCATTTTAAAAAAACGTTGTAATTCCGATTATCGTTCAGGTGGTATTATTGCAATATCGCATTCTATATACGTTTTTGATCATTTCGTAGACCTGTAATTGTTAAAAAATTATTTTATTTTTAAAACTTTTGATGAATTTATTTTAACTAAAATTGGCATATTACTTGGTGATACATACAATTGATCTAAATTGGGAAATAGATAACGAGAATGCGTTTGTAGAATTAATTTAGTATTTAATATAAAATTTTTCGTCTTTAATACATTTTTTATAAATATGAAGATGAATCTATTAAAATCGACAAAAAGGTATTGTGTCTTTCTTTTTAATATTTCATTTTTAATAGTTAATATTAGTTGTATTAAATATTGTTTTCTAAAAATTTATTAAAAATATATAATTACACCATTATACGAGCAATCATAATTATCGACACGAACGATCGATAGTAACATCGATAATTGAAGATTAAACGAACTTTAAGTGAAGTTCGATCAAATTATCCGAGTTCCTTGTTCGAAGAGATTAACTATGTAGTACTACTTCCTTGACCGTAGATGTCGCCACGTTCAGAGCACGCAAAGCAAAAATCGCCCTTTTGGCCCGTCTATACTCTTTACCCTTCTCCTTCAGACACGCTTTCGACTCATTAAGTTTAGAGTGAAGCTATTTTTTTATAAGGGGATGGGAAATAAAATTTTTGGGAGGGATTTTAATCTCTTCGAACAAGGAACTCGGATAATTTTGATCGAACTTCACTTATAAGTTCGTTTAATCTTCAATTATCCATCGTTCCTTGTTCTTCAGAGATTAACTATGTAGAAGTTTAGAGACGTAGTTAATTTTTATTTATTTATTTCTTTATTTTTAGTAATAAACTATTTATTTTTATTATAAATTTTATGTATTGAAAGTACAATTTCAGCAAAATTCTCATCTACATTAATTATTTTACGATTATAAAATTTTGCGAAAATTTCAGAATTTTTCGACCATCCTGCGGCTTTTTTTTATAACATTTATATCAAGACCCTTTGTATATGCTTTGGAGTCGAAGCATGTCTTGTTGAATGTCCTGAATAATGTTCATCAATCTTACAGATTTTTAAAACAGTTCTTAACCACCTACTGATGGTTTGAGTAGACACATTCTTAAATGGTTTCTTAATCGTTAATAATAAGTTTACAATATTACCTCTATAATCTTTAGTCGCATTAATATAAAAATTTAAAGTTCTAACAACGCAAACCTTAGGTCTATCATTTAAATAAGGTAACATAACATTGGGCTGTGAAACGCCGTGTCTCGAAGTTTTTATTAAATCATATATCCTTAATTCAATACCAGTCTCTTTATAATTATACCATCTAGTTTCAATAATGCTAAATTTTGAACTCTAAATCCCGTACTTAATGCCAACAACCTAACTAATTTCAAAGTTAATCTCTCTTGAGATAAAGATTCTAACGGATACCAATTTTCTAACTCTCTTAAGACTATATCAGATCCCAGGTACTGGAATATTTAGCTGAAGTTGGCTTTAGTTTAAAATGCCCTTAAAAAACGGTTTAATTCCGCATTATCCGAGAGTTCATTATTACACAATAATGACAGAGCTGATCGCATTGAATTTAATGTTCCATATTTAGCACCTATTTCAAATTGTTCCGTTAAAATTTCAAAACCTTATTAATATCTATACTAAAGACATTTAATTTGTTTCTTTACAATAAATTTGCCACTTTTTAAGCGCACTATTATACTGCTTGTAAGTACCTTCTGATAATGAAGCTAGAATTATTGTTATTGTAGAATCTTCTAAGTTCCTATCCTTGTAGGCTTTCCTGACAAGAGTCCTGCAATCAAGTAGATCTGATTGCTCAACGGATGCGTCAATTTTCTGCAAGGAGATTTTTAGTAATAATTTTGATGGTTTGAATATTAACGGTTTACCAATAAGCATTTCCTGAACTTAGGGTACCATGATTGAGAGCTCCAATCAGGCACTACCATGATCCCAATCGTTTCATCCTCTCTAATTTTCTTTAAAATTTTGGTATTAAGGAGAATGGTGGAAAGGCGTACCAGAAAAAGTTTGACCAAGATAATGTAAATGCATTAATTGCATATGCCTCCGGATCTCTTTGCCACGAGCAAAAATAATTACATTTTTTATTTATTCTAGTTGCAAACAAGTCAATCTCGGGATTACCCAAAAGCTTTGACGATATTTTTAAAAGCAAAATTAGCAATTTCCCACTCAGTATCAATATTTGAGAGTCTTGACTCTTTCTCAGCTGGGTTTTCTTTTGATTGCCACGTATTCTGCAAAAATCCAAATATTCCTTTGTAGCACCCATTCCAAATCAATTTTGTAATTTCATTTAAATGTTTAAATTTTATGCCTCCCATCTTATTGATGTAGGACATTGCTACCGTATTATCAATTCTCAAGAGAATTTGGCAGTCCTGTCATCGTTGGCAATTGACTTTAAAGCGAAAAAAGCTGCAAGTAATTCTAAGACATTAATGTGGTACGACCTTTCCAACGAATTCCAAAAACCTGCTGTTTTATATTTTGCATGTTGCTCCCCAACCTGACAACGATGCATCTGAAAATATTCTTTGTCGAATTTAAATTTACGTATATTGTTTGTCGAGATTAAAATATTTTGTTGCCACCATTTTAATCATTCATTGCTAATTCAGATAATTCTACAATTTTATTTTCATTTGTTCTACCTACTGGGCCCTCCAAATATTTTAGTCTTTTCTAACTCTTTATAATAAGCCATCCATATTTAATTGCGGACATGCAGCTACTAAAGTGCCTATAAGACTCATTAATTCTCCGTAAGTACAAGATTTTTTAGATATAATTTTATCTATATTTGTTTTATTTTATTTTTCTTATTATTTGTAAGTTCTAAAACCATTAATTCTGAATTAATCATGAAACCAAGGAATTTGCAAAATTTAGTTGGTACTAAAACTGATTTTTTCATATTTATTATAAAACCCCAGACTTGTTAAAGTTTGAATTGTAAAATTTACTTTATCTAAACAATCAGCCTGTGTTTTGCCAAGAATTAAAAAATCGTCTAAATAATTTACTAAACTGATTCCTTTTTTTCTTAAAAAACCAACTACAACTTTCATAATTTTTGAGTAAACGTAAGGACTAGTGCTCAAACCAAAAGGAAGACAAGTGAATTGAAAAATTTGATTCTTATACACAAAACGTAAAATTTTCTATCCCCATAAGAAATAGGAATTGTAAAATATGCATCTTTTAAATCTATATTACACATAAAATCTCCATCTTCTAAAATATTTACTGCTGTACGAATGTCTTCAAGTTTAAAATGTTCCGATATTACAAATTCGTTAAAATTTTTTAGATTTAAAATGAATCTATAACTTCCATCTGGTTTGGGCACTAAAAAATATGAAGATAAAAATTGATCTTTTGAACTATCTACTTTTTCAATAGCTTGAATATTAATAATTTATTAATACACCTATCTAATTGTTCTAATTCAATTTTAGAACATTTAATTACATAAGGTGGCTTATTTTGATAAATTTTACTTTTAAGAGGTATAGAATAACCTTGAATTGTTTCTAGAACAAATTTTACATTGGTTATATTACGCCATTTATTTATATAATTTTAGTCGACCGGCTTTCATTACCTCTTCTACTGCCTTTTCTTGAATTTCATTGGTTGCGTTTGTGCATAGTTTTTCTGTGCATAATTTTTCTGTGGGACCTGACCTTCCGTAATTTTGTCTTGCTGTCCTCGAGGCGTAATAATATCCTTGCTTTCGGTTCGTCTGGTTTGCCTCTTTCCCCGACGAACGTTTCCAGTTTAAAGAATTATTAGATTTTAAAACTTGACTTGATGAAGAAGATTTTAACGTTTTACCAACGCTCTCGACAGTTTTTGACATTATTTTATAACCTCTTTAATGTTATCTCCGAATAGGAATTCAGTCGGTTCTATCTTATCCAGAGCCACTTTTACCTTAGGATCGAACGACGGAGTAATAAAATTTTCCTAGTAAACATCATGGAATGAAAAAGATCAGCATTTAGCTTTACTGCATCAGAGAGACATTGTAATAACTCGTCCCGATCAATAGGATCATTTTGATCATTTAAAACCATGCTTAAAGCAGATGCTGTTAGCGAGAGACTAGATCCAATCAGCTGTTGATAATTATAAAAATATTTATCTTTTTTAACTAACTCTGCTCTTATATTAGATTTAATTTCTTCATTCAGCACGGGTGCGCTCATGTTGCAATCTTTAGACTTTGTAGGCACTAATTTAAAATTTCCAATCTTTCGTCCTTTTGTATTCCCTCCTTAATCCAAACCTTTATTCTATCCGCAACTTCTTGTAATAAAGCAGCATCTCCCGGCTTAATAGAATCGGGGTGATTTCCCATAAAATTAGTCAATTCATCGAAATTTAGTGCATTTATGTCATTCGATTTATCCACAGTACTTATCTGATCAACGTCCGTTTTTTCATACTCGATGTTGACGTGTGCGCGCTCGCACACTCACTGAAAAAATAAGAAGCGCTTGGTAAAGAAAATATTACCAAGAAGTAAATAAACAATTCTCCTCTTTCTAACGGTCGTCAAAATCGCCGAATTTACCCGTCGGTCTTTGCGAAGAAAGACCTTCCCCCTTTCAGAACATGTGACCCGTACTTCTCGATGCTGATTCGCTGCATCGAGCGGCCGCCGCTGCGCCGCCTCTCGCGCGCGCCGATCGGCCCCGCGAAACAGGGACTCTCGTCCGACGCCTCGAACGATCGAACAAGTCCTTCGCTTCTACGTGCGGTCGCGTACCTGACTCGCCCGAGTTTCGCGCCGCGTTATCGTAATACTTCGTACGAGCTCTCGTACCTTCTCGAGACAAGACACAAGCATATTGCGCGTCCGCGCTAGTGCTAAACCGACAAACTCCGCTGTCCAGCGTCTTACGCTTTTGGCGAATTTGTTGGGTGTTTCTTTGTTTCACGCCAGACTTATTACTGGAGACAGACCGAGGAAAGCGAATTGCGTTTAACGCTAACGCTCAAGTCTTTACGAACGGACCGCTTCCCTAGCGCCTCGCGCTTAGCAGCGACATCGTAGAGTGCCTCCACCTCGTCCTCCTCGACATCGTGCGCGTACGCGAACGCGTATCCTCATACACCGCATTCTCATTGTATGTAAACACCGCCCTGAGCCGCATATATTTTAATAATTAAAAGTTTTGTTAATTTAGTTAACCTCTCCTTAAACCTACTTGGCGAGCGTACCCCTTTCCCTTTGACCAACCCTCCCGGGTTGAAGTCAAATTGGCGCCCAACGTGGGGCTCGAAATTGCATTTCCGTTCCGAGAAAAAAAAAACGACGCATCGCGAAATCGCATTTTTGAACACGCGGACGCGTTTCGATCTCACGCCATGAGTTGAGTCATGCTACGTACGCCGCCAAAAGATCGAAAACGAAATACATCTTTGACTTCCGATAGTCATAAAACAGTCGGTGGCGCCCAATTTATTTCACCACGTCGCACGCGAAGTCATTCGCGAGACCAACACTTACGACGTTTCTACATCTACATTTCCAAGCGTTTCGAATCCGGTTAAACGCAGAAGAGGACGACCGAGGGAAATAGTGCTCCCGCCATTGGAATTATCATCCTCAGAAGATTCGGATTCAAACAGTCAGCAAAATCTACAAAGGCGCGACGCGCAGATAGAAAGAGAAATAATCAACGAATTAGTCGAAAACCAACCACACGAGCCCATGGCAGAAGGAACAGCCGCCTGTCGATCGACCTCCCCAAGTCATCATTATGGAGGAATTACGTAACATTTTACGCGCAGTAGCCGTCGGAACGCCTGAGCTTCCAGAGTTTTCCGGGTCGCGATCACGAAGACCCGAACGTGTTCATTCGCGAGTGCGAGGCAGTGTTTACGGCTAATAACACCGATGTAAACGCACGCGTCCGTTTAGCCTCGCGCGCTCTGAAAGACGATGCGGCTCGTTGGTGGGCCGTGTACAAAGAGTTTAAATTTTACGTGGGATAGATTTTGCGAGCTCTTGCGCGCTAAATATGCATCCCAAACCGGTTGTCATGAAGCTGTCGACTAAGCTCTACGGACAGCAACAGAGTGAAAAAGAAGGCACAAGCCTCTTTCTTGAGCAGCGTCATTTACTCGCTCGTCGCTTACTACCAGACGCTACGGAGGAGCAGTTAATCGCCGTTCTAATCGAATCGCTCCGTGGCTCCACGCGTAAATTGCTGCGCTCGTCAAGATTTGGAACAGTCGAAGAGCTTATCGAACGAGCCGTGCAGATTGATCAGGACGAAGCTGAGGAGAAAAGTACGCTTCGCCGAGTTGCTCCGACCGCGCCTAATTTCGCGCCAAAAATCCAAACTACTCACGTATCAAGTGCACCGATTGCACCAAGAGCGCAACATGCGCCCGCAGCAGCAGCTCAACAGCAAAATCTGCCGCGTTGTAACTATTGCCCGGAAAGGCATTGGCATCGCGACTGTCCACACAATCCTCGTCGCACAGGAGCGGGAAACGCACGCGGGACAGAGACCGCCGCGGCCGGTTCTGCCCCGACAACCCAATAGACTCGTCCGCGCATTTTACAGACGCTCGAGCTGAGTACCTCCCGATGACAGTGAACGGAGTGGAAACTAGTGCGCTTATCGATTCAGGTGCAAGTGACTGCTTTATACGATCGCGATTTATAAACAAAGACAGCAAAGTGCTAACAGTGAATCGGACGATAAATCTTGCGCGACGCGGCTCGACCATGTTAACTACTCGAGTGTGCGAATTACCAGTGCGAATCGGTAATTATGAGAACTTAGTGAAATTCTATGTGTGCGACGATCTCGAGACCGAGGTAACTCTTGGACGTCGTTGGCTCAAAGACGAGAGAGTCATACACGACCACGACTTAGACTGTATATATTTCGGTAACACGACGCGATACCGCGTGTATTTAAACCGCGACGGTTCGAAACCTGTGCAAAGTGTACAACCTCCAGCAGACTTTTTCGCGAGTGTACAACACGGTTTTCCCGACGAACACAAGGACAAACTCGCGGACGTGATCGCGGAATACGCGGACGTATTTTTCCCGAACGGACCTTTACGACAAACGAAGTTTATCGAACATTCTATCGAACTGACCGATACTACGCCATTTCGACTTTTCCCGTACCGCTA
Organism: Theocolax elegans; assembly: GCA_026168455.1. Classification (NCBI taxonomy): domain Eukaryota; kingdom Metazoa; phylum Arthropoda; class Insecta; order Hymenoptera; family Cerocephalidae; genus Theocolax; species Theocolax elegans. Next base: position 9,235 of record JANSJX010000288.1, on the reverse strand, counting down.
TTCGCCTACGAAGAAACTCGCGATTGAAGAGCAAGTGCGCGAAATGCTCGCGGACGGAATGATCGAACCCTCTACGTCACCGTATTGTTCGCCGATAGTGATGAGTGATAAGAAAGACGGTACATTGCGTTTTTGCGTCGACTTTAGACGGTTAAACTTAGTGACGAGCGACACCGCGCAGAATCTACCGAGAATGCACGAAGTGTTGCGTGACGTCGGAACCGCTAAAATATTCACGACTCTCGATTTGAAAGCGCGGATATTGGCAAATTCCATTATCCGAGTCGTCGCGTCCGTACACTGCGTTCATGACGCCCGATGGTGCGCTTTACCAATGGAGAGTTCTGTGCTTCGGACTAAAAAACGCGCCTGGATGCTTTAACTCGTTCATCGAACAATATGTGTTGTGCGGATTCGCGAATAAGTTCGTGCGATCTTATCTCGATGACTTTTTGGTGTATTCGGACACGTGGGAAGAGCATATAAAACATTTACAATTAATTTTCGAGCGGCTTCGCATTTATAATCTAACGTGTGCATTAAAAAAGTGTTTCTTCGGCAAAAAGTCGCTTGAATATCTTGGACACATCGTCTCGACCGAAGGTAACGCAGCGAAACCTCAACACGTCAACGCGATTTTGAACGCTCCAGTCCCGCAAAACAAGAAGGATTTGCGCAAATTCTTTGGCACGTGCGGCTGGCTGCGCGATTACGTTCCGAAATTCGCCGAGACTGCCCTTCCGTTAACCGCGCTCCTCGCCGCCGATAAACCTTGGCGCTGGACTAACGAAACTCAACAAGCCTTCGAGAATATTAAAAAAGCGTTTAGTGCTCCGCTTGAACTCTACCGGCCCGACCGTAACAAAATAATGTATTTACAAACCGACGCGAGTGCCGCGGGAATGGGAGCTGTGCTCTTTCAACTCGGAGAGCAGGGCGAACGACGTGTCATTACATACGCCTCTGCTAAATTTACGAAGGTTGAAAAGCGCTATCACTCGAATGAGCAAGAGTGCCTTGCGGTGGTATGGGCGCTTCGTAAATTCAAACCACTTCTCGAAGACGGACAGTTTGTTCTACGCACCGATAACAAAGCATTGACCTGGCTCGACCGTGCGAAAGATGGAAAAGGAAAATTGCATCGCTGGGCGATGTACTTGCGCAGTTTTCGTTTTACTATAGAGCACGTAGCGGGTCGAGATAACGAACTCCCCGACGCGCTCTCTCGCGAACCAAGCAACGAAGTTTATTCGAATGACATCGAGGACGAAGTGGAAGCTTTACTACCACCGGAGAAACCAGCAACGCAAGAAGAAAATCTCCGACTCGCATCCATGTCCGCATCCGATTTGCGTAGTCGCATCATCGACGCACAACGTCAAGAGCCGTCCGAACAACAAGAAATCGAAAAATATCTACAGCCCAGTCAACGACTCGAGTGCTTCGACAATACATACTATGTAACGGAAAATGGACATTCTCCTCGCATATATGTACCCGAGATTTGTCGTCCGCTCGTGCTTCGTTACTTTCACGACGATCCGCTTTCCAATCATCCAGGGACAGAAGAAACATTACGCGCGACGCGAGAAACACATTTCTGGCCACACATGCGCGAGGACGTGCGACGCGCAGTTGCCCAGTGTACCGAGTGCGCGCTCTCCAAGGCATCGAAGCCTATATCGAAAGGCGAGCAAAAGTGTCGAGAACCCTTCGAACCTTGGGACACCGTCGCGATCGACCTCATGGGCCCGTATCCGAGGACTGCTCGAGGAAAGCGCTACCTTCTCGTTGCCACGGACTTATTTTCGCGCTGGACGGAGGCGTTTGCCGTACCAAATGCCGAAATCACGACGATCGCAGAGACTCTTGAGCGCGAGGTGTTTGCGCGGTGGGGGTATCCACGCGTCTTGCTCTCCGATAACGCTCCGCAGTTCCGCGGTCCCGCTTGGCAGAAAAGATGTCAAGATTGGGGAGCCGTAGCTTATACAACTCCGTCGTACCATCCGCAGGGTAACCCAACCGAACGCCGCAACCAAGAGTTGAAGAAAGGCATGCGACTGAAATTACGTGGCCGTAAACATCGAGATTGGGACAAGGACTTGTCAACGATTCTCTTCAGCTTGCGACGACGTCAGAACGCCCGGACGGGACAAACACCGAGTTACGCGCTTTTCGGACGAAATTTACCTCGCCCCGGAGAACGAACGTCTTACAACGAGGACGCGCAAATTCGCATCGATCGAGCTCGACAGCATCAGTCAGACAAAATCGGTCAACACGTCGACACACCCGCTCTACTACAACCTGGCGAGTGGGTGCTTACCACAAATTTTATTCAATCTAACGCGCCCGAAGGAATTAACGCGAGTCTCGCAGACCGATGGAGCGGCCCCTTCCGCATTCTCGAGGTCAACAGCCCGGACGTATATGTACTTGAACGACCAGGACAGGAAAATATCAAGCTACATATATCCAACTTAAAGCGAGCCGATCCGCCTACCGGCGCAACAAGTGCATACGATCGCAGCCAACTAACTTGTCGTCCCGACGCTTCGAGCAGCAGTCCTGCTTTCTCGCCGAGCGTCTCGACCGCAGCTGTTTTACCTGGACTGGTAGAAACGATTCACGAGCAACCGCGCACGGCCCTTCCGTCGCCTCCGCATACATACGCGCCTCATTCGCTGCCGTGTCCGCGAGCAGCACCCCAGTTGTTGCCGTCACCAGTGTGCGCGCCGTATTCCACCACCCCGTACCTCGCAGCGACCCAGCCGCTGCCGTCGTACGAAGCACCGCAGTTGCTCTCGTACCCGATCGCGACGACGTATCCGTACTCGTCCGTTCAACTTACTACACCATCATACGCCGCGGAGTCTCAAGCTGCTCCATACGTCGCTGTAGCCCCTTTGCTACCGACCGAACCGTACGCACATAACCTTCAGGACAGAGGGTTCTTACCGCAAGTAGCCACACCGAAGCGCCGAAGAGGACGGCCAACGAAAGCAGAAGCAGCAAGGAGAGCCGCAGAGAATCGAGTGGCGTACACGCAACCATGTCGCTACCCGCTGCGAAATCGGACTCGGAGTCAATAAACGAATCGCTAAATACCGGTCGATCCGACGCGCTCAAATTGACTATCGGTAGCCGCGAACTAAAGGCTCGTCGTCAACGCGGAGGATTCCGGAAGCGATTGCGCAATATCTTGGACGATTGCTTACACGCGCACAAGGCGAACAATCACGTCGAAAAAGTAGACGCCTACATAGAATTAGGAAAAGCGCTCGGTATTCACGTTGAAATCGACTCAACAACAAAACCTGCGACTGGAGCGCGATCAGCTGATCGCCATAAGGATGGACGTCTTCAAGCAGAGCAGAATGCCGATTGCATCGAAATCAACCGTAAAGAGAACTTGAACAATAAACTTTATAGTGCTAGTGCATAGTGATTTTCAGTGTAATTTTTTATTTCTTATACAATTTATCGTGAAATTTATATTATTTTTCTACTGCGAGTAATGATTAATAAGACTCTAAAACAAAACCATTTCTTTATATTCAAACTAATAATGTTTCAATAATTTTGTACAATGCGTTACTTATAATTTTGGATTATATAAATTCATTCATTTCATGCTTTATGTATTAAAAAAAAACTAGATGTTATTTTATGAATAAACATAGGCAAACGGGCTCACACTTACACATACACATACACTTTTCGCCGACCGATAGAAAGAGTCGTCCGGATGGGGGGGAATTGACGTGTGCGCGCTCGCACACTCATGAAAAAATAAGAAGCGCTTGGTAAAGAAAATATTACCAAGAAGTAAATAAACAATTCTCCTCTTTCTAACGGTCGTCAAAATCGCCGAATTTACCCGTCGGTCTTTGCGAAGAAAGACCTTCCCCCTTTCAGAACATGTGACCCGAACTTCTCGATGCTGATTCGCTGCATCGAGCGGCCGCCGCTGCGCCGCCTCTCGCGCGCGCCGATCGGCCCCGCGAAACAGGGACTCTCGTCCGACGCCTCGAACGATCAACAAGTCCTTCGCTCTACGTGCGGCCGCGTACCTGACTCGCCCGAGTTTCGCGCCGCGTTATCGTAATACTTCGTACGAGCTCTCGTACCTTCTCGAGACAAGACACAAGCATATTGCGCGTCCGCGCTAGTGCTAAACCGACAAACTCCGCTGTCCAGCGTCTTACGCTTTTGGCGAATTTGTTGGGTGTTTTTTTTGTTTCGCGCTAGACTTATCACTGGAGACAGACCGAGGAAAGCGAATTGCGTTTAACGCTAACGCTCAAGTCTTTACGATCGGACCGCTTCCCTAGCGCCTCGCGCTTAGCAGCGGCATCGTAGAGTGCCTCCACCTCGTCCTCCTCGACATCGTGCGCGTACACGAACGCGTATCCTCATACACCGCATTCTCATTGTATGTACACACCGCCCTGAGCCGCATATATTTTAATAATTAAAAGTTTTGTTAATTTAGCTTAACCTCTCCTTAAACCTACTTGGCGAGCGTACCCCTTTCCCTTTGACCAACCCTCCCGGGTTGAAGTCAATGTTTTCTTTATCGTTTGTTTTTTCTATCGAATCAATCGAAGAATCTATCAAAAACAAACAAATTTTGAGGGAAAAACATTTAATTTTTTATATAATTATTGTAATTATTATTAATACGAATTTCTCGGTATTAGCTTTATATTTTAATATAATATTTATCGACAACAGATCGACCTTGATAATGACACGGTTTCATGTATCAACGTGTGTTTGATTCTTTCAATGAGTATATAATCATGTATGTGTGTATTTGTACACAAAAGAGCTCAGCGCTTGATCTACGATTCTTCGTAAATTCGGCCGGCTAGAAATTCTTAATTAAAAGTTACCATTTGCAACATTTTATTTTATAACATTTTGCTATAAATATATGTAAATTTAAATGTGTATTTGTACACAAGAAAGCTCAGCACTTGATCTACGATTCTTCGTAAATTCGGCTGGCTAGAATTTCTTAATTAATTTATATGTGTATTTGTACACAAGAAGGCTCAGCACTTGATCTACGATTCTTCGTAAATTCGGCCGCTAAATTTTTTAGTTGAGAGTTATCGTTTCTTACATTATTTATTTGTAATAAAGTTAACATCTGGCCTGTGCAAATGTATACTCAGCACTTGATTCCTTATTTCTACAAGGATTTGGCCGGTTAACAATATTTATTTATTTCTAACCTGAATCATTCAGCCTCCATGGCCTTTGATCCTCTTCTTGAATAATCCGAAGTCTTTTTGATAATTGTGCCATCTCTCTTTCGATCTCATTAATCTCCTCACGAGATTTAATTCTTTTTGTAGACTTTTCTTAATCGCGGCTCATTTCAAATTACACTACGATTGCCGACAATCTTACCTCTACGGCGCCAAAAGAAGTAATGAGTCGAAAGCGTGTCTGAAGGAGAAGGGGTAAAGAGTATAGACGGGCAAAAGGGCGATTTTTGCTTTGCGTGCTCTGAACGTGGCGACATCTACGGTCAAGGAAGTAGTACTACATAGTTAATCTCTGAAGAACAAGGAACGATGGATAATATACAAGTTTGTTTGAAAACATTTCTTTTAAATATTTAATTTTCATACTCAATATTAAGTTATTTAAATTTAATATTTTTTTCAATAAATTTATTAAAAAAAACATACAATTACGTCTTTACGAATAATCATAATTATCGACGCAATCGATCGATACATTAAAATCGATAAAAAGGAATTTGTATTTCCAAATTTTAAATTTTTAACTATGTTTTAATAATTTATTTTAAAAAAGAGAAAAAAAAACTAAATTTATTAAAAAGTTTATACAATTAATGCGCAAATTGGGCCATTATAGGAGTAATGGCGATGATTAATATACAATCGATCGATATTAATGCATCCTGTACAATAAGTAAATTATTTAAAATTTTGAAACAATATGCATAATATACCCAACACTTTCCATTCGATTTCTACGTTAAATATACATATATAATAACAATGTCGATTTATCAAACGCGCGCGCACACGAGAGACGTGAAAGCAATTTTGCGTATAAATTTTAAAATTACAAGACCGATTTGAAATAATTAATTAACAACGATAAATAGGCTTTCGCTTTTCGATATTTATCGCGATAATAATTTTGAGCGTATATAACAAATTGTTGTTTGATAGAAATGGTATTTCTCCGCGATCCTGATCTTTTAACGACCGGAAGTATATATATATATAAGAATTTTTTTTCCTTTTAATATTTATAATATTTATTTCGTCACGTTTATTATTATTTTTTGCATTTAATACAGTTTATATATCAGTGCAGCCGGCAAGTGATAATAATTTCAATTATTCGAATGTCAGTTGCGATTATCGCAGCGTCGATCTAATAAAGTATTGCCCTGGAGCAATGTTTGTAAGAAGAAAAAAAAATAATAATAATAAAGAAAAAGTGGGAATGAAATGGAATGAAATGCCAATCTTTTGTTCAAGGATATAGTATTGCGAAGTAACTAAGCGATTCGAATATTACGTTTTTTTCTCTCTCTTTTGTTAAATTCCTTTATTATTAATTAATCATTAATTTAGTAATTGTTTCGCATAGGTGATAAAAGATACTTGTCGGTGTTGGATTTTTTCTATTTGAATTTCCCGCGCTTTGCATATTATGAATATAGAGATCTGGGATTGATAATCGTCGAAGAATGTTTAAAACGGTTATTTTTTTTTCCAAGATCTTCGATTTTTAATAAAAATGATAAATGTATAAGTCAATAATTTATTTTTATAATAATTTTTTATTGGGGATAAATATATATAATATCGTCATTTTGGAAAATTATAAACAAATTTCAATCGTTGATAGATTATTTTTTAAATTTTCTAACCTAAAAACTATAAATAATTAATCGTATCGTAATAACCTAACCTATAAAATTTCACGTAATTAACAAAATACAATGAATAATTTAAACAGAATAATTTGAAACCTAATTTAAATATTTCTAACGTTACAAATCTATATATTTTCTCCGTTTATATACAAATAAAAACGATACATATACACCTAACGTTTGAACAAATTTCAAAATTTTCTAAACTATATCAAATATATGTCTTTTTTTAGAATAATGTATAACATCCACCCGCTTAATTTAACCTCAACAAATTAAATCCATACATTTTGAACTGTATAATAAGAATTGATACACTAATTATGGTTACTATTAACTAAAAAAAAAATCCAAAAATTTCAAACGCGGGAAATTCAAATTATTTTCTCACACACAGACATTTTACTACAAAACCAGTTTAAAAAAAAGAAACATAAAAACCCACGATAATTTTCTAATTCTTTTTTCTATAAGTTATTTTCAACTACTTAATTTACAACAATGTAATTTTGAACTTTTCCTCCATACGTACATAATAGTGATACCAACTTAAAAAAAAGGAAAAAAAAGGTAAAGAAAAACCGTCGAAAAAATTTCCTCTAAAAACTTACGTACGAATTTAAGTGTTATACATCAGGACGCGCCTTCCTTCGTACGTATATATGTATATGAAGAACCAGCGCAACTATAAAAGGTACCGTAAAGATTAAACGCCTACAACCTGCCTCGCGATGGAAAATTACCTATTAACCCTTATTCTTTTTTTTTATATGCAAATTATACTTTAAAACTGCAATGTACTTTTACTATTATGTCCGTCCACATATATATATTTTTGATAAACGTTTTACCTCACTGAAAAAATTGTTTGTATCTTTTACCAATAAATATATTAGATGTCTATAGTACAGGTCGATAATACGTCGGTGCGTAAAATACGATTATTATGATAATGCGAGATGAAGAGAAAGAGAGGAGACTTACCTGGACGACTGTTTTAGGTCCGTTAAACCAAGGTGTGTGCTTTCAAATTAACATTATATACGAGCGAAGAATCTTGGTATACGTTATAGGAGCGCACCCGGAAATTCGATGATAAATTTGTGGGGGTGACGATTCATTTTCCTTTTTGTGATTCATCAACGTGGTATTATTGTGAACTTTACCTTTTACATTCATAAGAGAGCGTATCGATAAGTGGTCAGTTATTTGTAAAGTATTGGTTGTTGAGCATTAAGTGGTTAAAAAAATGGGTTTAAAATGCTTGAGACATAGTTAAAATATTGTTAAGGGAATACTCGAAAAAAGGTTTAGATATGTTCAAAAATAGGATATATAGATATAGTTCAGAAATTATCGAGAAATGATCAAGAAATACTCGAAAATTTGGTTAAGAAACGGTTAAAAATGCTCGAAAAATCGGTAAAAAAGGGGTAACATAGTCGAGTTATCGTTAGCAAATATTTATGAGAATAGTCGGGAAATTATTAAGAATAGTTAAAAATGCTCAAGAAATAGTTAATGCTTTATGCTCCAGAAATCTTAAAAACATCCCTGGTAGGAATCGTCTCCATTTTCTTAGTAGTAACAAGCTTGTTTCGAAAAAAGTGGGCTTAAAATGTGAACATTTTTATTCTGGCGATGAAACGCTTTTTACAACATTATTTTATCAAGATCAGTCTATTTCCTAGCCAGAGAGATAGGTTCCTCGGCATTTTGATTTGAAATAAGTTGCCTGGCTCGTTCTAGCCCAAGAAAAGCTTGTAAGATAGATTCGGTTCGATTTTAAGAAAAATTCGGAATCTCGATATATATTTTGAACGGTGATTCGTAGAAAGTAAACAATTTGCCTAATCATATCTGCAATTAAAAAACCGATCGAATTTGACCAATCACAACTTAAATAGATAGATACACCACCGATAGATTAATTAAAATATTTGAAGGTTACGGGACCACTCCATTAATGGACGATAATGTGAAAAAAAAGCGTTTCACCTCCTACTAGAAACTACCCATTTTACATACCGAGTAATAGCTTACAGGCCCATTTTTCTAGATACAATTCTTACCAGGGATGATTGTTCAAACATTGTTATAACAATCGTAAACGATCGAGAAATAGAAAATAAATTGGAAAATTGTAAAAATGGTCAACAAATCGATACATAAAACTGATAAATACGGTCCAGAATTTGGGGTAAGAGATAGTCAAAGAAAATTTGTTTTAAATTTTTAAAATTTCTATAAAATTAGCACTGTGCTAAATTAAACAAAAAAATTTAAATAATAAAGAATGAG